>OZ030017.1:93182918-93222918 GCA_964023405.1 Apodemus agrarius | reverse complement strand
GTAGACATATGAAGGCCAAGGTGGGAGACTTCAGACATTTGACTGTACCTTGTGTTTAAACTCCACAGACATAATATGGTCGGTAAGGCAGTCGACTGAAATCTGTTGTTCTGCCTACATCAGGGGCTTGCTTTGACAGTCTTACATATCATGATATATTATTAGGTTTCAACAGAAAAAAAATACGGACTTGCATGTCAGAAAAACCTTCAATGGAATTCCTATATGTTTGAGCCTAGTTATGTAAAAGAAGGAAAAGCAATTAAAATCTTGGTGGAGAAGGGACAGGCATGGATGTGAGGATTAAGTAAAACTACTGTATATGAAAAATGTCATGGAAATCATTCAATTTTTAATCTATTTTTAAAATGTGTTTTGTAAACAAAGCTGGGGATATTCAAAGATTGATCATTGGTTAAGACTACTGGTTATGGGAGCCCTGCTGACTGAGAGAGCCACCGTCTAGGCTCCAGCAGTCCAGCCAGGGAAGCTCCAGTCCTATAGGGAATCCCGCAGACAGAGCCCTGAGACCTGCCACCATCTTGGAGCTGGTAGCTTAGCAAGGTACACAGTGGGCACCAGAGTGAAGGATCTCCCAGGGCATAGCCTGCCTTGTGCCTTCTGCACCAGGGAGCCAGGCAGCTCTACAGCTGCCTTGGGACTCGGGGGAGCATCTGACCTGCTGGAGGCCCCATAGATAGAGGGAGACCCACGGACCAAGAACTGCACCATCTTGGATCCTGCAGTTCAACCAGGGAAGCTCCTGATCTACAGAGAGCCCTGAGGTTAGACAGAGTCCCACAGTCTGACACTATCTTGGGGAGAGCAGCCCAAACAGATGGAGCCCTGCAGACTGAAAGAGCCACTGTCAAGGCTCCAGCAGTCCAGCTAGGGAAGCTCTGGCCCTGCAGGGAACCCCGAGGTTAGACAGAGCCCTGAGACTTGTCACTATTTTGGAGCTGGTAGACTAACCAGGCAAACCAGTAGGAGACCTTGGAAGGCCAGTTAAGTGCCCAGCAGCAAACTGGGAGGAGACTTGAGTCTGGCCCACCAGAACTGAGGAGGTAATTTGGATCCCAGTGGCAGAAACCATCTGGTTTCTGCCTAGGGAGCATGGACGCCCTCTGCTACAGCAGCACAAAATGACAGGTTCCCAGGTGCTTCAAACACCAACCAGTAGCAAGACCAACTAACTCCAGAGATAAACAGATGGCAAAAGACAAAAGTAGGAATGTTACTAACAGAAATCAAGGCAATATGGCAGTATCTGAACCCAATTCTAAAACCACAGCAAGTCCTGGATACCCCAACACACCAGAAAAACAAGATTTGGATTTAAAAGCACTGATCACGATGCTGCTAGAGAAACACTAAAAAGACATATACAAATCTCTTAAAGAAATGCAGGGGAACATGAATAGGTTAGAAGCCCTTACAATGCAAACACAAAAATCACTTAAAGAAATCCAGGAGAATATGTATGGGTCAACAGACAGAAGCCAATAAAGAGAAAACAAAAAAAGCTCTTAAAGAAATGCAGGAGAAACTGAGTCAACAGATATATATATATATATATATATATATATATATATATATATATATAACATTTCATCCTAAAGCAAAAAAAAAAATATACCTTTTCTCAGCACCTCATGGTACCTTCTCCAAAATCGACCATATAATTGGTCACCAGACAGACCTCAACAAATGTAAGAAGATCTAACTAATCCCATGCCTCCTATTGGATCACCATGGAGTAAGAGTTGTCTTCCATTGCAACAAAAACAACAGAAAGCCCACATACACATGGAAACTGAACAATATTTTACTCAATGATACCTTAGTCAAGGAAGAAATAAAGAAAGTAACCAAAGACATTTTAGAATTTAATGAAAATGAAGGCACAACATACCCAAACCTATGGGACACAATGAAAGCAGTGCTAAGAACAAAATTCATAGCCCTGTGTGCCTCCAAAGAGAGAGAGCACCTTAACGTCACATCTGAAAGCCCTGGAACAAAAAGAAGTTAATTCACCCAGGAGGAATAGAAGACAGGAAATCATCAAACTCAGGGCTGAAATCAATCAAGAAGAAACAAAGGGAACCATATAAAGAATTAACAAAACCAGGAGCTGGTTCATTGAGAAAATCAACAAGATAGATAAACCCTTAGCCAGACTAAACAAAAGGCACAGAGACAGTATCCAAATTAAGAAAATTAGAAAAGGGAGATATAACAACAGAAACTGAGGAAATTCAATAAATCATCAGATCCTACTACAAAAGCCTGTTCTCAACACAACTGGAGAATCTGGAGGAAATGGACAATTTCCTAGACAGATACCAAATATCAAAATTAAATCAGGATCAAATAGATCAGCTAAATAGTCCAATAACCCCCAAAGAAATAGAAGGGGTCAAAGAAAGTCTTCCAACCAAAAGTAAAAAGCACAGGACCAGATGGTTTTACTGCAGAATTCTATCAGACCTTCAACGAAGAGTTAACACCAATACTCTTCAAATTATTTCACAAAATAGAAACAGAAGGAACACTGCCCAACTCATTCTACAAAGCCACAATTATGCTGATACCAAAACCACACAAAGATCCAACTAAGAAAGAGAACTTCAAACCAATTTCTTTTATGAACATAGATGTGAAAAACTCAATAAAATTCTTGCCAACTGAATCCAAGAACACAACAAAAAGATCATTCATCATGATCAAGTTGGCTTCATCCCAGGGATGCAGGGATGGTTCAATATATGGAAATCCATCAATGCAATCCACTAAATAAACAAACTCAAAGAAAAAAAGCACATGGTCATCTCATTAGATGCTGAAAAAGCATTTGACAAAATTCAGCATCCTTTCATGCTAAAACACTTGGAAAGAACAGGAATTCAAATCCTATACCTAAACATAGTAAAAGCAATTAACATCAAACCAGTAGCCAACATCAAAGTAAATGGAGAGAAAGTAGAAGCAATCCCACTAAAATCAGGGACTAGACAAGGCTGCCCCCTCTTACCATATCTTTTCAATATAGGACCTGAGGAACTAGCTAGAGCAATTCGACAACATAAGGAAGTCGAAGAGATACAAATTGGGAAGGACAAAATCAAACTGTCACTGTTCACAGATGATATGATAGTATAGTTAAGTGAACCAAAGAACTCCACCAGAGAATTGATACAGCTGATAAACAACTTCAGCGAAGTGGCTCCTTATAAATTCAACCTAGGCAAATCAGTAGCCTTCCTATACTCAAAGGATAAGTAAGCTGAGAAAGAAATTAGGGAAATGATACCCTTTAAAATAGCCACAAACAATATAAAGCATCTTGGTGTGACTCTACCCAAACAAGTGAACGATTTGTATGACAAGAACTTCAGGTGTCTGAAGAAGAAAATGGAAGAAGACCTCAGAAAATGGAAAAAAGAGCCTTTTGAACAAATTGTGCTGGCTCAACTGGAGGTCAGCCTGCAGAAGAATGAGAATCGATCCACTCTTATCTCCTTGTACTAAGCTCAACTCCAAGTGGATCAAGGACCTCCACATAAAACCATAGATACTGGAACTAATATAACAGTAACTGGGGAAGACACTTGAGGACATTGGCTCAGGGCAAAAGTTCCTGAAAAGAAGACCAATAGCTTATGCTCTAAGATCAAAAATAGACAAATGGAACCTCATAAAATTGCAAATTTTCTGTAAGGCAAAAGACACTGTCAAAAGGACAAATTGACAAACAAATTGGGAAAAGATCTTCTCCAACCCTTCATATGACAGAGGGCTAATATTCAATGTATACAAAGAACTCAAGAAGTTAAACCTCAGAAAACCAAATAACCCTATCAAAAATGGGGTACAATGCTAAGCAAAGACTTTTTACCTGAAGAACTTCAGATGGCTGAGAAGCACCTTAAGACATGTTCAACATCATTAGTCATTAGAGAAATGCAAATCAAAACAACCCTGAGATTTCACCTCACACCAGTCAGAATGGCAAAGATTAAAAAATCAGGAGACAGCAGGTGTTGGCGAGGATGTGGAGAAGGAGGAACACTCCTCCACTGCTGGTGTGATTGAGAGCTGATACAAACACTCTGGAAATCAGTCTGGAGGTTCCTCAGAAAACTGGACATGATACTTCTGGAGGACCCTGCCATATATTCCTGGGCATATACCCAGAAGATTCCCCAGCATGTAATAAGGATACATGCTCCACTATGTTCATAATAGCCTTATTTGTAATAGCCAGAAGCTGGAAAAAATCCAGATGTCCCTCAACGGAGGAATGGATACAAAAAAATGTGGTATATATACACAATGGAGTACTATTCAACCATTAGAAACAATGAATTCTTGAAATTCTTAGAGAAATGGATGGAGCTGGAGAACATCATACTAAGTGAGGTAACCCAATCTCAAAAGAATACCCATGGTATGCAGTCACTTATAAGTGGATATTAGCCTAGAATCTTGGAACACCAAAGACACTATCCACATATCAAATGATGTCCAAGAAGAAGGAAGGAGTAGACCCTGGATCTGGAAAGGCCAAAGCATCAATGTAGGAGAATACCAGAACAGGGAAGTGGGAAGGGGAGGATGGGGGAACAGGGGCAGGGCAAAGGGTATAGGGAACTTTTGTGGGGCGGGGAACCAGGAAAAGTTAAATGAAATGAAAATAATAAATATATCCAATAAAAAAATTAAAAAGTCTACTGTTTTTATTTCTATGAATTCTGGGTTCAATTCTTATAACCCATATAATCACTAAATTCAGTTCCCAGGCATCACAAACTCACTTTTGGCTTTGACAGGCAACAGGCATGCAAAAAATACTCATACATATGTTCAATAAAAACATCCATACAAATACTATAACATAATAGAAAATAAAGATCTAAGTGAAGATTCTCTGCATAGGTATAAAATGCTCATCTCAGAAGGCACAAGATACATGTTACCAAAACATGATATTAAAAGAACAAAAATAATGTTTATATAGGACTAATATCTCTCCCCAGTTGTTAATCATGATGGTATTATAGAATAATAAGTTGACATTTAAACTTTTGTATCTATGGACACTTTTACATCAAATTGACATTTATATAACAAAGTCTTTATAAAATAATTGTTAAAACATGTTGAGTGACTATTTTACTGTATAGTGAACAATTTTGTCCTCACTGCCTCATCTCCTTTTAGAATCAACTGGCTTGATAATTTTGTAATATCAATAGATAATAGAGAAAGATGGAAATCTGATAAAATGCATTGTAGGCTTAGATACTTGAGAGTATCCCCATGTTTTATGTACCAAACCTTAACTGGCAGGAAGGTATGTAGAACTGGGCTCTGTGGAGATGAAGAGAGTTGGACAATGTAATTAGGATTAGTGGATTTGGCTAGAATTTCTGGGTTTTTCTGTTCCTGTGCAATGGTGTCAATAGACATCTGTGGGTAGTAATGAAAGAATAAAGTACATATTAAAGGACAAAGGTGCTTTCCAATGTGGGAGTCAGACAAATGCTGGAGAAAGCCAGAGGCTTAGTGGAGATGGGCAAGGGAACTGTGAGAGCCTTGTGTTTAATTACATAGTTGCCTGTCTGCTCCTATATTTGCACATCACAGGGAGGATTATTTGCTTATGTGTGTGCCTTATATACAGTTCTTGGTGCTCTGTTCCATTTCAGGGATGATCTACAGAAGCCACAATTTTAGTTTCAACTGACTCATATCATATGCCAACTTAAAATAACAAATTGCAAATACCAAAGAGAGAAAAACCACAGGGATAAAATATCTAACACCAGTGACTTTCTTACTCTAACAGAGGTGCAGTTCTCAAAGTTTCCATATACTTCTCCAAACGAGCCATCCACTATGGACAAATATTCTCAAGTGTGTGAACTTTGGGGGGGGGGCACATTTCTCAGTAAAACTTCCATATCAACCAAAATATATAATACACTTGAATGTAGGTTTCAGCTGTCGTAAATTTCTTTCATTTGCTAAATTTGAACATTTTTGTTTTGTTTTGTTTTTGCTTTTTGTGTTTGCATGTCTCTGCCTTTCCTATCACTCCTGTGACTTTTACAGAGCGAGGAAATTGAGGTGAAAAATGCCCATTCCCTTCCATTCTCTCTGTATGTGAGGCTATGTGCCACTATGTGTTTGTGAATATGTGCACGTGTGCATTCATGTATGTGTGCATTCATGCATGTATATGTGCATGTGTGTGTGAGAGAGAGAGAGAGAGAGAGAGAGAGAGAGCAAGAGAGAGAGAGACAGAGACAGAGAAAGAAAGAAAGAGCTTTTCTTTAGAAAGTAGCTTGCATTTGGAATTTTGTTATGTAATATTATAGCATCACTAAGCAATAGAGCAGCATCCCATACTTGTAGAATTGATTTTGCAAATAGAAAATATCTAAAAGTGAAGAAATAATTTTGTAAAGGAAACAATTGCCAATTCCTTTTCTATTTATGAAAGAAATGGTATGAAAGAAATTGCCTAATTCCTAATTGTAGGCACCATACTGTTTTTGGTTTGTATGTTTGTTTATTACTGTGCTAATATTACTTTGGGGTGGATGGGAAACACCTCTAGGAAGAAAAGTTTTATTTTACTTCAAATTTATGGGTAGAGGCCAACAAGACAAAGAAATTAAGCCAGCAGGAGCTAAAAGCAGCTGGTCACAGTCAGGAGTCAGAGAACTTTGAATTGGTCCTTAGCTTTCTTTCTTCACTATAGAATCACTGATACCTGTAAGAAAAGGCTAAAAAATAAGACAGATTTTATTTCATCAAATAACTCAATCAAGATATTCATCTGTGGATATTCAATCATGGATATTAATTCATTCATATCAGAGACTAAGGTTAGATAATAAATCCATCACCCATGTGCCTGGAGTCTATCTACTAGATGATTCTCTCAAGTTGATATTTAAAATTAACCATCAAAATGGGTAATATTGCTAGAAATTTATTAAGACTGTTCACAGTTCTGTTTTGGGGAGACAATATCAGTAGGGAGCAAGTAGTTCTTTCTCTAAAAGGAAATGGTTTTAATAGTATTAGTATTTATTAGTATTAGTATTAGCATTAGTATTTAGTAGTAGTAGTAGTAGTAGTAGTAGTAGTAGTAGTAGTACTAGTACTAGTACTAGTACTAGTACTAGTACTAGTAGTGGTAGTAGTAATCAAAATAATTATTATGATGATTATTATAAAAATATTAGAGGATGAAAATATGCAGTAGTGTATTTCTGAATTTTCCTTCTTGTTCTCCTCTAATCTGATGTCTTTTAGAATAACAAAATAATAAAGCAATATGTGTTATTATGCTACCCCTGCCACTTGTAAATTACAATGTTCATTCAATACTGTGAACTCATAGTATTTCCATGTCTATTTGTTTGGAAAATTTTTAAATAGCAAAATTAGTAGTTTAGAAAAGAGACAAAAGATTTCATGCTGTATCAAAGCCTTATTTATGGCAGACAAAATTCAAATAGTTCCTCACTCAAGAAAGGACTCCTTGATGGACCAAAGCAGTGATTGTACCAAGACCCAACTTGGTGACCAAATGATTTTATATCATGGTTACTAACAGATGTATGCGTGAAAGGTTACTTACAGGAGAAAGGATAACTAAAAACAAAATCAGCATTGGTAAAAAGCCCACTCCAGAATGGGTGAAGCCTCAAAATTAAATTATATAAACTAACATATATTATACAAGATAAATATAAATTGTATTTGATGAATATCATTTATGTTATATATTATATACAGTAAATATAAATCACATGCATTAAACATTAATTATGTACTTTAAAAGCCAATTACATGCATTTGCTATAAATTATAACACTGAATATAATCTATATACATTTGTGTATTTATAATATACAGTAAATAAAATATATATATATATTAAAAATTACTGAAATACTTTAAATGAAATTAGAGCTCCCAGGAACTAAACCATCAACCAAAGAGAACATATGAAGCAAACCATGGCTCTACCTGCATCTGTAGCAGAAAATGATCTTGTAGGGTGTAAATGGGAGGAGAGGCCCTTGGTCCTGTGAAGGCTCCATGCCCCAGTGTAGTGGAATGCCAAGGTAGGAGTAGGTGGAGGAGCACCCTCCTAGAAGCAGGGGAATGGGTGATGGGAGAGGGGGAAACCTGGAAAGGGGATAACATTTGAAGTGTAAATTAATAAAATATCCAATAAAAGAAAAATACATAAAAAAGAAAGAAAATATTTTTCAAATTTTACCAAAAGTATTTGAGCCATTTTGATTGATAATAGATCCTGAAAAGTAGCCAAAAAGAAAATGTTTTTATCTATTTAGGTTTTACTGTAGATAGACAGTATGTGCATACACAGAAAAATGCCATTAAAAACAAATTCTTTAAATTATTTTCAAAAATTACTGGGAAATAATAATTGCTTACATCCTTATTTAGGTATTCCTATTTATCAGTGACAATTGTTTATGACAATTCTTGGAGATCTTGCTTTGAAAGTAAGAGGGAATTAATGTTAGAGGAAAAACAAGAATTGAAAATCATTGAAAAATCATATTACAACAAGTTTTTTGAACTATTACTTTATCTATGTTCCAGTTGGTTTGCTTTTATTAAATACTTTTCAGTTCCCAACTGAAATATTAGCTCCAAAAAGATAATACTTTTGATTGGCTTTATACTAGCCATACTTTTTCTAAAACTTGAACAACTTTTGAAGATACTTTTTGATACAAATGGGTTGTGAAAGATGTATGCAAATAAGTGGATATTCTTGTGCATATATTTGAGTTCCTTTCACTAAGTATAAGGTAGAATGTATGCTATGAGTAAGTCATTGCAAATAGCTTTAATAAATTTCACAGGTCAATTTAAATATTATTTGCCGAAAAGTAAATGATAGGACTTTTTAAAGAAAAATGAATTTGTGCTAAATGATGTTAAAACTCAAGAATCATCATTAAATACTCTTATAATTTTACAGATGGGTCAAAAACTAAATGTGTTTTTTGAACTCTTTTAGATTATCAAGTATTTCTGACTTCTGTTCAGCAAAATGAGCAAATGCTGTAAATAGAGTTATCCAAGTACATTCACAAGATATTAATTTAGTGGTAGACTCAGCATATGTTGTAGAAATTGTAAAACAGATTTATACTCCACAAAATGTCTGGCTTAAAATAGCTGCTGATACAGAATGGCAAAAAGGAATGCTGTCAGTTCAGGAGAAAGTGTATGGCCTTTTATACTTTCAGGATGGAGAAGAACTCTAGATGCCAATAAGATGGATTCAGAGAAGCTAAGAAACCAAAGATGAATGCAGCAATGAGGCACAGACATGATCATTCTCTTGATGAAGAGCTGCTTCTCAATGCTATGGCTCATTTACTGGGACTGATCATCCTGCTTCTAATTACAGGTTTACAATATCTAAGAAATTTAATATTTCCCCTTGTATATCTTTTTCTTACTTAAGGCACAAGTATATGAATTTAATTTTTCATATAAAAATTACCGGTGTTAGTATTCTTGCGTTAATAATAACATATTGTTTAATTTTACTTCATATTCAGTAATGTTTGTGAAATAATATAGTGCAGTATGGCATGTCTTGAATTCTTTGATGAAAAGAACAAAGCATATGCTAGGGACTGTTTTGTTATAATTTTAAGTCATTGCTGTGGCTACAACTGACTCAGTGGCATGTTGCTTTGCATACTTTGCAAACTAAACATTTTGTAGAACAAGGGCATAAAAATTCTCATCAATTGTGGATGTATCAGGTGGACATCAATCTAAATCTGTGGATAGAAGTAGGTGCTTTAAAGCAATCTGTATTTGGTTAGGTCAAAATTATTTGAGTGTGTTACAACAACCACAGTTAAATTGTAAGTGGTGTTCTACTATATTTTGTGGTAATAGTTTCCAATATGATGCCATTCTTCAAGAATAGAAGATTCAACTATTTTTGAAAGATATTCTGCTGTTAGAATGATTGAACAATTACAATACAAAGTGTACATTCAAAAAGCAATTTCCAAAAAGTGATGATGCATCTGATATTGCTAAAATATTAGTTGACCAATTTTCTGTCGTGGATCCAAAATTTTTTTTCAAGTATACAAGGAACTGATGGTATTTTTTATTAATATTTTTTCTTGGTACAAGAAATTTTAATTCTAATCCTTGATTAAGACTTTAAATTCTTCTTGATCATTTAATAACATTTAACAATCTTTTAAATTTATTAATGAATCAGTAATTGTCAAATAGGGTCACTTGTACTTTGCTTTATTGTCTAGAACCTAAAAAACACAAATAAATAGTTATATATAAAAATAAAGAAGGGTTTTGACAGATACCTTATTTATCATATTTTTTATGAAAACTTACGTATAAGTTGTTACAGCAGGTATTACAACTTACATAAGGTATTTTAAATATAAGACTTGTTTTTATTAAAGTTCCACCGAAAAACTTTCCTCTAATGTGTTTATTTCAAAATAGGTATGTGTAATCAGGAATTCCACCAATTTCATTTCCCTGAAGTTGTTTATGATTTGAGCAGTTCCTCAGATGTCCTATTTGAATTTCCTTTCTTTGGCCAATTGTTTCTTCACAGCATCACGACTATTATCATCATAAAATGATACAAGGCAAAAGTCCACTGTAAAATTAAGAGATGTGGTGAAGGATTAGTTAGGAAAACATTAAGTGATGTCCATGTGTATGAGTACTGGCTCTCATCTATTCCTACCACCTCCTGAGCAGACAACTGAGTTCTGTGTGTACATATTTTCCTGTGTAATACATCAGTAGACATAGTTTATAAAATATGGCAACAGATATCCTAGTGTATAAGAACAAAATAATAAACACTTATATTTATATCATTTTGGCAAGACCAATGAGGCACAAACAGCATTTTATAGCACTATCATAGTACTAAGGTTGACTTATAGAAGCAACATGGAAGTATCTAACCATCTGTAACTCAAGTTCCAAGAGACCCAATGCCTTCTTCTAGACTGGTGTTTTTCAACTTTCCTTAGTTTTGTTGCTATTTCTTAACTGTAATTTTCCTACTATTATGAATCATAATGTAAATACCCTGTTTTCCAGTGGTCTTAGGTTACACTTTAAAGGAGCGTTTGACCCCCAAAAAGGTCACGATCCACATGTTGAGAATAGTTGTTCTAGCCTCTATGGGTACTGCAAAGATATGGTGCACATGCATACACGCAGGTAATGCACTTATGCACATAAAATAAAACTAGAACAAAATCTTGAAAGAAAACCTCAAATAATGACATTTCTTTTAAGAATTTATACTTTTTGTTACATGCTATCTCACTATGAGAAGTAAAGAAATACAAATATCACCTTGAAATATATTGGTCCAAATTTCAGAAGAAGATAGAAAAGCTTTAAAGGTATGTTTAGAAAATCATTCTATACAACAGAAATATTTATTTTGTGAATGAAACAGTGCCCCTTTACCAAAAAGCAAAATGTTAAGATGGTGCACACTTCTAAAATAGCATAACTTTCCTGACTTTAGTACTGTAGCATTCTTCTATCAGAAGTGGTCAGCTATGTCATTCTCATTACAACAGTTATATTAACATAATTTTTATTATATTGATTTACTAAAAAAAAAAAGTCAGAGGTCTATTGAAAATGCCTGTATTTACAATCTTGTTTATGGGCACAATATAGTCAATTTAAGATTTCTCTAAATCAGATTGTTTTTTATTTGAACTAATTTCAAGAAAAAATTTGTTCCCTATATGCATGCATGTCTTGTACATCTTTAGACAAGCATTTCCTTGGTGGAAAGAAGCTTAAAGTTGCTTAGGTTGAATGTCCTTACAGCACTCAACATACCAAGGGATGCTGTAACCGACTCACTCTGAGAAGAACAGACAGGGACATGGGCTCAGGATCATCTTATTTCCAGAGAACAGTTTCTCTGTAGCTTTAAGATTCCAAAAGTCTAAACAAGACAGAAAACAGACTCCAAACAATTTAAATGCCTTTTCATCTTCCAAGGTTTTAACACTATTTTTCAAGTTGTCTTGCATGCAAAACACCATAGTAGAATATTCTGTGTCCATTTATCTTCACATTTAAAGAACACAAAAAAGTTTTTGCTATGACAGAACTGCTGATAATGCAGATTTCCACAATGGACACCTCAGGACCCAATCTAGAATACTCTACAAGTGAGCCAGGGGCCACGCAGCATCCTGAATCCAGGATACTGTGAATGACACAGGCTGCTTCACTGGAGCATTCAGGAACACTTGGAGAGACACTAAAAGCAATGGATTAGAAGCCCAGCTCTAATTTTAATGTATTATCAGAGGTGAAATGAAGCAGATACTCTTGCATTGTTGCAATGTGATAAAATCTGGAGTTATTAAGAACAACATTCAGTGGCGTTCCCTTGAGGAGGTGGAATATTTTCTGCCTCATTTCCAATAACTGGGAGTCTTTTTTAGTGACATGTAATGTGTTCTTGGTATTTTCTGCAGTTTCTACAGGCCCCAGTACCTGCAGAACATCTCCATTGGCATCTATTTCACAGATCAGTGAGCCTTCACTTTTATAGAAATAAAGTAACTTTTTGACTGATTTGTGATCCATGTAAAACAGGCTATCTGTGTAGACATACTCAGTGTGCAATGGAAGAGAGGGACTGTCATCTCTAGGCAAATCCTGTTGACCAAAGCTTCCTTGTCTATGCACAGCATTAATGTGATGCATGTTTTCAATGGTGGGCTTGTAGAGGAAATGGTGGCACTGCCTGTACTCAAGGTCAACATGTTGTAAGGAACCGTCTGAGTTCAAGACAAATACACCATGTGTAGCGCCTAAAGCCAGACTAGAAGGATGGACTAAGGCAGTAAATCCGGGCTGGTCAAAGGCAATGTACTCACAGTCCCCAACACTGAAGAGTTTAATATCATTTGCACAGGTGACCAAGACTCCAGGTCTCATGTTTGAAGGGAAATCCATGTACATGGCTAGTTTTAACTCCAACATATGATAAATGGGTTCACCAAGTGGTAAGGCTGTGAAGATCTTTCCTAAAGCACTTGCATTGGGAAGGTGTTGACTGTGTACCCACCAGAGTGAATTAGCAGGCCCTTCATATAATTCCATTTACCTCCATAGAGGCCTTCCAAACACTGAAGGGAACAAGTGTTGATCCTCCATTTTAAATTTTGGTCCTAGCAGGATCAGGAAAAACATGGTATTGAACTCCAAGAGGCAACTCCTTTTTCTTGAACTTCTCTGACAACTTTTGCTTGTAAGCAAGCTCCTGCTTCTCATCAGCAGCTGTAAATGCAACCACATCCCAGAATTCTCCAGCTGTCACAGGTTTACATTAGCAAGTTTAAAGCCATGATTGCCTTCATATTGGGGTATACACTGGAATAAACTGGAGTTACGCAAAGGGCTTGGGAAAAGGAAAGAAACAAGTGAAAGACTACTGTAGACTCAAAGCAAAATGACTTCTACCACTCAGTAATTCTTACTGCTCCTTCCTGACATTAAATTTAGGCTCACACAGAGAGGGGGGAGAGAGAAAAAGTCTGGCTGCCCTTGACAGAATGGAGTGGACAGGAAGGGGATCCAAAACTTTACTACAAAGTGTGACTCATGCAACTGGAGGAGCTAGTGTTGCTTTACTTATTAGCATTATTTTAATTGATATTGTTAGATTGGCTATTTACAAATGTTGTTTTAGGAAAAACAGATTTAAGAAAGACAGATTTCTTAGTCTACAAGAAGGTTTGCTTCACCTTGAATAAGCTGTTGCTAGGTAAACAGTACCTGGTGAGTGAGAATTAGAAACTCTGGGAAATCTTTATTCTTCCTTCTGAATAAAAGATGCTCAAACTTTGAATAAAGTGTGCATTGACTGACTTTAGCTGTGTAACCTTTGTGTCCTGTTAATGCAGCTCTATCTTTGTGAGCCCAATGCACTAAATGTTGACAATGTAGTACTGTTTGTCTTGATTAAATTGATTGATGTAGGAAGGTTCAGTCCAATGTAGGCATCATCATTCCCTAGGGTAAGGATCTGAACTGTCTAAAAGAGAAAAAAAAATCTTGTTGAGTGTTACACATTCATGCATTCATTTTTCTGTGCTCTTGACTATATGTGTGATATAACTAGGCACCTTTTTGCCCTGCCTTAACCTCCCATCATAGTTTATTGTAACTTGGAATAAGTAAAATGGAGCAGTTAGCTGTTAATGTGAGTAATGAATCAGTAATGCATAATAAGAAAGTTTCAGCAATATGTTGCCCACCTATAAAGTACATTACTACTGAACTTCATATATATCCCAAGGATAAATTTGACAAATGCCAAGTCATGTGATTTTTAACTGATATTAGTGATGACAATAGTAGTAATAATAGTCCTTAAATCTCTACACTTGCAGAATATTTTCCAACTGAAAATTGCCCTAACATTTTCTGATTTCAGTCCGTATTGTAGAGTGAATATTACCCTAAAATTTACACATTAGTATCCAAAGTCCATGTCCCAAGATTTGAAGATAGTTTGGGGTATAAAAAAGCTGGGTATGAACTATCTATTTGTGATCCCAGCACTGAGGAGGCAGAGATATGAGGACACTTTGGGTTTGTTAGCCAGACATTCTAGATAAATTGTTGGAGCTAGTCAAGTTAAAGATAGTGTCTCATAAAAAATGTCAAGAATGACTGAGGAAAACACACAAGATTGTCCTCTGTTTTTCATATGCAAGTATATACAGGGGAGCATGAAAACTGTGCACACAGGCATGCAGCACCATAATTCTGCAAGCATATACATACATGCTCATATACATACTCACTCAATACAAGTAATAAAATAAAAGAGGTGCTAGAGCACTTGTGCTGCTTCTTCTCTAGAAAGACTACACATACCAGGAGAAGACATTTTCATATGGAATATTCAATTGTCTGCATGAACCAAAAGAGAAGCTACATTATATAGCTCTCATCAGTTCCTGCCTGAAGAACTATGAAAGATAACTTTAGGTAGTTGGCTTTTTTTTCTATATTCTATGTTTACATTCCAAAGGCTTTCCCCTTTCCCAGTTCCACCCCTCCCTATGTCCCATAGTTCCTCTCCCCCCCAACTATTCCCCAATCATCCCCCTCCCTCCACAGTTTCTCTACAAAACTGGATCCAATCTTTCCAGGCCCAGGGTCCTCTCCTTTCTTCTTGGGAATCATTTGACTTGCTAATTGTGCCTTGAGTATTTAGGGCTTCTGGGCTCATTAATATCCACTTATCAGTGATTGCATTTCATGTGTATTCTTTTGTGATTGGGTTACCTCACTCAGGATGATATTTTTCAGGTCTAACCATTTACCTACAAATTGCATGAATTCATTATTTTTAATTGCTGAGTAGTATTCCATTGTATAAATATACCACATTTTCTGTATCCATTCCTCCTTTGAGGGATATTTGGGCTCCTTCCAATTTCTGGCTATTATAAACAAGGCTGCTATAAACATAGTGGAGCATGTGTCTTTATTGTATGCAGGGGAATCCTCTGGGTATATGCCCAGGAGTTGTATGCCAGGGTCCTCTGGAAGTGACATGCCCAATTTTCTGAGGAACCGCCACACTGATTTCCAGAGCGGTTTTACTATTTTGCAATTCCACCAAGAGTGGAGGAGTGTTCCGCTTTCTCCATATCCTCGCCAGCATTTGTTGTCTCTTGAGTTTTTAATCTTAGCCATTCTGACTGGTGTGAGGTGGAATCTCAGGGTTGTTTTGATTTGCATTTCTCTGATGACTAATGATGTTGAACATCTCTTAAGGTTTCTCAGCCATCCGAATTTCTTCTGGTGAAAATTCTTTGTTTAGCTCTGTACCCCATTTTTTGATAGGGTTATTTGGTTCTTTGGGGTCTAACTTCTCGAGTTCTTTGTATATATTGGATATTAGCCCTCTGTTGGATGTGGGGTTGGTGAAGATCTTTTCCCATTTTGTTGGTTGTCATTTTGTCCTTCTGACAGTGTCCTTTGCCTTGCAGAAACTTTGTAATTTTATGAGGTCCCATTTGTCAATTCTTGATCTTAGTGCATAAGCTATTGGTGTTCTGTTCAGGAACATTCCCCCTGTGCCTATGTCCTCCAGGGTCTTCCCAAGTTTCTTTCCTAATAGTTTCAGTATGTCTGGTTTTATGTGGAGGTCCTTGATCCACTTGGAGTTGATCTTAGTGCAAGGAGATAAGAGTGGGTCAATTCGCATTCTTCTGCATGTTGACCTCCAGTTGAACAAGCACCATTTGTTGAAAAGATTATCTTTTTTCCGCTGGATGGTTGTGGCTCCTTTATCAAAGATCAAGTGACCATAAGTCTGTGGATTAATTTCTGAGTCTTCAATCCTATTCCATTGATCCACTTGCCTGTTGCTGTACCAATAACATGCAGTTTTTAACACAATTGCTCTGTAGTACTGTTTAAGGTCAGGGATACTGATTCCCCAAGAAGTCCTTTTATTGTTGAGAATAGTTTTAGCTATCCTGGGTTTTTTGTTGCTCCAGATGAATTTGAGAATTGCTCTTTCTAGATCTATAAAGAATTGAGTTGGGATTTTGATGGGGATCACATTGAATCTGTATATTGCTTTTGATAAGATGGCCATTTTTACTATATTGATCCTGCCAATCCAGGAGCAAGAAATATTTTCCATCTTCTGAGGTCTTCTTCGATTTCTTTCTTCAAGGACTTGAAGTTCCTGTCATACAGATCTTTCTCTTGTTTGGTTAGAGTTACGCCAAGGTACTTTATGTTGTTTGTGGCTATTGTGAAGGGTGTTATTTCCCTAACTTCTTTCTCAGCCTGCTTGTCCTTTGAGTACAAGAAGGCTACTGATTTTCTTGAGTTAATTTTATAACCAGCCACTTTGCTGAAGTTGTTTATCAGCTGTAGAAGTTCTCTGGTGGAATTTTTGGGGTCACTTCAGTAAACTATATCATCTGCAAATAATGATAGTTTGACTTCTTCCTTTCCAATTTGTATCCCTTTGACATCCTTATGTTGTCTAATTGACCTCGCTAGAACTTCAAGTACTATATTGAAAAGATATGGAGAGAGAAGGCAGCCTTGTCTAGTCCCTGATTTTAGTGGGATTGCTTCAAGTTTCTCTCCATTTATTTTGATGTTGGCTATTGGTTTGCTGTAGATTGCTTTTACTATGTTTAGGTATGGGCCTTGAATTCCTGCTCTTTCCAAGACTTTTAGCATGAAAGGATGCTGAATTTTTTCGAATGCTTTTCAGCATCTAATGAGATGACCATGTGGTTTTTTCTTTTAGTTTGTTTATGTAGTGGATTACATTGTTGGATTTCTGTATATTGAACCATCCCTGCATCCCTGGAATGAAGCCTACTTGATCATGGTGAATGATCGTTTTGATGTGCTCTTGGATTCGGTTGGCAAGAATTTTATTTAGTATTTTTGCATCAATATTCATAAGAGAAATTGGCCTGTAGTTCTCTTTCTTTGTTGGATCTTTTTGTGGTTTAGGTATCAGCGTAATTGTGGCTTCAAAGAATGAGTTGGGCAGTATCCTTTCTGTCTCTATTTTGTGGAATAGTTTGAAAAGTATTGGTGTTAAGTCTTCTTTGAAGGTCTGGTAGAATTCTGCACTAAAACCATCTGGTCCTGTACTTTTCTTGGTTGGGAGGCTTTCTATAAACCCTTCTATTTCTTTAGTGGTTATGGGACCATTTAGCTGGTCTATTTGATGCTGATTTAATTTTGGTATTTGGTATCTGTCTAGGAAATTGTCCATTTCCTCTAGATTCTCCAGTTGTTTTGAGTATAGACCTTTGTAGTAGGAACTGATGATCTTTTGAATTTCCTCAGTTTCTGTTATTATGTCTCCCTTTTCATTTCTAATTTTGTTAATTTGGATACTGTCTCTGTGTCCTTTGGTTAGTCTGGCTAGGGGTTTATCTATCTTGTTGATTTTCTCAAAGAACCAGCTCCTGGTCTTGTTCATTCTTTGTATGGTTTTCCTTTGTTTCTATTTGATTGATTTCAGCCCTGAGTTTGATGATTTCTTGTCTTCTACTCCTGCTGGGTGAATTAACTTGTTTTTCTTCCAGGGCTTTAAGGTGTGCCATTAAACTGCTAGTGTATGCTCTCTCCAGTTTTCTTTTGGATGCACTTAGAGCTATGAGTTTTCCTCTTAGCACTGCTTTCATTGTGTCCCATAGATTTGGGTAGGTTGTACCTTCATTTTCATTGAATCCTAAAAAGTCTTTGATTTCTTTTTTTATTTCTTCCTTGACCAAGGTGTCATTGAGTAGAGTATTGTTCAGTTTCCATGTGTATGTGGGCTTTCTGTTGTTTTTGTTGCTATTGAAGACCACTCTTACTCCATGGTGATCAGATAGGAGGCATGGGATTAGCTCGATCTTCTTGTATTTGTTGACATCTGTCTTCTGACCAATTATATGGTCTATTTTGGAGAAGGTACCATGTGGTGCTGAGAAAAAGGTATATTCTTTAGCTTTCGGATGAAATGTTCTATATATATATGTGTTAAATTCAATTGGTCCAGAGTTTCAATTAGTTTCACTGTATCCCTGTTTATTTTCTGCTTTCCTGATCGGTCCATTGAGGAGAGTGGTTTGTTGAAGTCACCCACAATTTTTGTGTTCAGTGTAATGTGTGCTCTAAGCTTTAATAAGGTTTCTTTTATGAATGAGGGTGCCCTTGCATTTGGAGCATAGATGTTCATTATTGAGAGCTCTTCTTGGTGGATTTTCCCTTTGGCCAGCAAGAAATGACCCTCTGAGTCTCTTTTGATGATTTTAGGTTGGAAGTCAATTTTATCTGATATTAGAATGGCTACTCCAGCTTGTTTCCTGAGACCATTTGCTTGTAAAATTGTCTTCCAGCCTTTTACTCTAAGGCAGTGTTTGTCTTTGACACTGAAATGTGTTTCCTGTATGCAGCAAAATGTAGGGTCCTGTTTCCGTATCCAGTCTGTTAATCTATGTCTTTTTATTGGGAATTGAGTCCATTGATGTTAAGAGATATTAAGGAATAGTAATTATTACCTCCAGCCATTTTTGAAATTATATTTATTTATTTTATTTATTTTTTATATTTGAGAGGTTACCTTCTTTTGGGTTTGATGAGAGGAGGTTTCTATCTTGCTTCTTCCTCGGTATAGTTTCCGTCCTTGTCTTGGTGTTTTCCCCCTATTATCCTTTGTAGGGCTGGATTTCTGGAAAGATATAGTGCAAATTTGGTTTTCTCATGGAATACCTTGATGTCTCCATCTATGGCGATTGAGAGCTTTGCTGGGTAAAGTAGTTTTGGCTGAAGTTTGTGTTCTCTTAGAGTTTGCATTATATCTGCCCAGGATCTTCTAGCTTTCATGGTCTCAGGTGAGAAGTCTGGTGTAATTCTGATAGGTCTTCCTTTATAAGTTACTTGGCCTTTTTCTCTTGCTGCCTTTAATATTCTTTCTTTGTTTAGTACATTTGGAGTTTTGATTATTATGTGATGGGATGTATTTCTGTTCTGATCCAGTCTGTTTGGGGTTCTATATGCTTCTTGTATATTCATGGGCATCTCTCTCTTTAGGTTGGGGAAGTTTTCTTCCATAATTTTGTAGAAGATATTTGCTGGCCCTTTAACTTGTAAATCTTCATTCTTGTCTATACCTATAATTCCTAGGTTTGGTCTTCTCATTGTGTCCTGGATTTCCTGGATGTTTTGGGTTACAGCCTTTTTGCATTTAGTATTTTCTTTTACTGTTGAATCAATGGTTCCTATGGTATCTTCGGCTTCTGATATTCTGTCTTCTATCTCTTGTATTCTATTGTTGATATTTGCATCTATGGCCCCTGATTTCTTCCCAAGGTTTTCTATCTCCAATGTTGTCTCCCTCTGTGATTTCTTAGTTGTTTATACTTCTGTTTTTAGTACCTGGATGGATATGCTCAGATCTTTCACTTGCTGGATTGTGTTTTCGTGTATTTCTTTAATAGATTTTTGTGTTTCCTCTTTCATAGCTTCTACTTGTTGGCCCACGTTCTTCTGTATTTCTTTAAGTGATTTTTGTCTTTCTTCCTTATTGTCTTCTTCTTTTTGATCCATCTTCTCCTGCATTTCTTGAAGTGATTTTTGTATTTGCCTTGTAAAGGCTTCTAACTTTTGATCCATTTTCTTCTCTATTTCTTTACGAGATTTTTCTATGTGTTCAGCTACCAGCATCCTGACCAGTGATTTTATATCCAAGTCTTGTTTTTCTGGTGTTTTGGGGTATCCAGGGCTTCCTGTTATTGGCAAACTGGGTTCAGATGCTGTCATGTTGCCTTGATTTCTGTTAGTGACATTCCTTTGTTTACCTTTTGCCATCTGGTTATTTCTGGTGTTAGTTGACCTTGTTGTCACTGGCTGGTGTTTGAATCTCCTGTGAGGCTGGGCTCACCTGTTGTTTCTCTACTGGTGGTTATGCGTGATTGCTGCTCAAGGGGATCACGAGCTGGCTGCCACCCGCTGACTTTGTGCAAGGCCTGAGGTCTCAGGGAAGTGTGGGGCAGTGAAGCAGAGCCTCAGCGGGCACTGCTGGGCCTGCCTAGTAGCGAGAGCCTAGCAGATCCCCCCACCCGGTAGCCCCTGATGGAATCTGTCTACCTGTGCCTTTCCAGCTGTGTTCCGGCTGCCTAGGTGCACGGCCTAAGCTCGCAGGGATGAGCAGCAGAGCCTAGGCGCCCACCACTGGGCCCGCCTGGGGGCGAGAGCTTAGCAGATCTCCCTGCTCTAGCCCCAGAACGAGTCTGTGTACCTGCACCTTTCCAGCTGTGTCCTGGTTGCAATATGGAGGCCTGCCGCTATTGCTGGTCCGGGGTCCTGGGGAGCTGGGTGGCTCCGGCTGCCTTGGTGCACAGCCTAAGCTCACAGGGACGAGCAGCAAAGCCGAGGCGCCCACCACTGGGCCCGCCTGGGGGCGAGAGCTTAGCAGATCTCCCTGCTCTAGCCCCAGACGGAGTCTGTACCTGCACCTTTCCAGCTGTGTCCTGGTTACAGTATTGGTAGTTGGCTTTTTGATTGCTTTGATTTACTTGAACACACCTATAATATTTTATTAATTGTAACTTGTAACACTCATCACTCCTTTTATTTGTCTTTAAACTGCCCTTAATACAAAACTACTGGTAAATGGGTATATTGCACCACAAACTCGGATGTTAGCTCAGGAAAATTTCATGTGGAAGATGGCTTTGTTTATGTCTGAACTCAATCAAATCACTTTAATTACCAGGAGACCTGAGAGAATGAGCAGCTATATACAAGAATAAATGACCAATCTTGTTAAGAGTAAACTGTATTTTGTGATGTTTGATCTCTGTTTTCAATTTGTCTGGAAGTAATGTCAACATAAGAACACATCTCTACATTAAGGTAACTGGCATTTGAAGGCATCAAAACTATTGGGACTATACTATGGATGCAGACTGTACTGATGAAAAAAGAAAACTGAGAGCCAGAATATTGCCTTTCTGCTTTCTGATACCATATGCTATGTGAGCAGCTGAATCAGACTGATACCATATTCTACTGTGAAGTTAAAGATGGAGTATACCTGAGTACTTTAAGCTGCATTTGTCAGGTATTTGTTTACTCTAACAAGAAAAGTGGCAGTTAATAAATGCTGTACATTAAACAAAGAGATATCAATAAGAATGCTTACAGGGTATTTTTTTTTTAACAGAAAACACCTACTGTTAAACCTAAAATCAGATATCCCAAAGTTCATACCTTATGAAGTTCTCAAAAGTAAATGAAATTGTCAATTCGTTCTGTGCCTCTGTCTCTGTCTCTGTCTCTGTCTCTGTATCTCACTGTCTCCCTCTCCCTCACATTCACTCTCTTTCTGACTCTCTTGTTTTATTGATTTTTTGTGATTTTTTTTTAGCCTATAGGTCTAGTGCATATGTATTATGGCTTCCTGTTTTATGTGTTTGTATTGGATTCCTGAATGTATGAATGAGTGAGTTTTTGCTTATATTTGTTTCTTTTGCCATTTCTCATGTTCTCTTCCTTCTGTTTGCATTGTCCTATTATAATAAGTTTGTTTTGTTTTATTTTAATCTTATCCCTTAGGTGCTTGTTTATTTTCTAACTAGAGGCAAAATATGAATAGATCCAAATGGGTGAAAAAGGGACTAGAAAAAGTAAAGGGAGGGTAAACCATATTCAGGACATACTGTATGAAATAAAAAACTATTACCCATAAAATATGTGATAATTTCAATAAAAAGAAGATAGCCCACACATTACATGTATTTATCACAACTAAAAAATATTTCCCCACTGTCAAATAATAATTTGCTTCCCTATAACTACCAGTGATTTTACTATTTATTTTGAAATATTTATATCTGAAACATTGACTGGCTTCATCATTGAGATTCATGCAGAGCCAATGAAAGGAAATGATTCATGCTTAGATCTATTTAGGGGACATCAATTCCTCTTTTTTTCATGTTCATCCACTACTTGACTTCCTGTAGCCAACATGTACATTTTTATTTCAGAAAAAGCTTTTTTTTCAAAGTCAATTGATATGAACTTGAGCAGAGAGAGGTAACTATGGAGAATGTTATATGGAACAGATCAGTGTTAAGGGATTAGTACAAGTACTTGGGGTGAGGATAAAGTGAGTAATGGAGTTGGGAAGATATACAAAGAAAAAATTCCCTCCCCATTTTATTACCTCACATCACATTCTCTAAAATAACTCACAAAATGTGTGGTTAAGGCCTTTTTTATACTTTCACCTTTATAATACCAACATGGTTTCTGTTTGCAAATTCATCAAACCATATAGAAATTTATTCATAACAATGTAAGGGTAAGGAGTTAGCATGGCTTATAGGAGTACCCTCTACTCAAGGCCAACAGTGGTCTGAACAAGGTGTCACAATGAAATGAAGTCTCAGGAGAAGTCAAGTTCTGGATCTCTTCCAAGGTCTCTTATATTTGTCAGATGAAATTCTTACTTACTGAAGAAAATACCTGGCTTGATCCTTCTGCTAGATCTGATTCTTTCAAGGCTCATCTAATTATGTTTAAGCTGGCCTCACACAGGACTGCATCCTTGGATAAGTACAAAAACAATGGATTAGGAATCCAAATAGCATTTATATGAATCATTTGCATTGTATGTGCAATCAAGAAAGATGATTAAAGGTAGCAAAAGGGTTTACTGTTAAATCACTTATGCCATAGCCTGCTGTTGGTTCCATAGGGCACAAATGGTACCAGAGGAGAGCTGGCTCATAGTGGTTGCCTTCCCCCCAAAGTAAATACATGTAATACAAATGTAAAGAAAAGTTGTTAAACCTTCACATCCATGAAGTGTTGTTCTATAGGTTGTTTGCTTCTATGAGAAGCAGTAGATGAAAGGAGACTAAAATATGTCCTCAATCAAGCCTATGGCTGCAGAGACTGTCTCACTAAGCTCTCCCTCTCAGTGTGGGAGGATGGAGCAGCTGCAGGCATTTCCTTAGAAACTGGAATGGATGCTTGAGAATGGCTTGAGAAGTAGCTGTTAAGATACCCTTTCCTGAAATTTGTAATCAAGTCATTAAGAACCCTAATATTTCAGATTTATGAAGTAGGATTCTCTTGGATATAATGTTTTCCATTAAAGAACAAGGGAAATAAAGAAAAAAATATTTGCAAAACAACACTTCATTCAGGGAGTGTCAGAATATCTGAGAAACTGTGCTAAAAGTGAGTGAGAAAGGAGTAAAAACAGAATGATAAAGGATAAGAATAAATGGGAATGGAAAATTTCAAATGTTTGATGAAATTCAAATAGAAAAGTCACTATAGTTCAGAACCTTTTGCTTCTCAATCTTGATTACAGTAAGTCATCAAACTCAATACTGATGCTAACTTTTCAGTGTTTTCCAAAATGAATGGTTTAGATTTTATTTTGTGTTTTTGTTTGTTTGTTATTTTTTCCACTGTTAAAGGGACATTGAATAATAGGGATAGAATGTTTGAATGCATAGGATGTAGGTTCTCTTAAGAACAGTGTCAAATGCAGAACCATATAAATCAGTGAGTCAATATTCACTGATATTAATAATCATTATAAATAAGTCCACAAATATCTGACTAGAAATTTGAGAAAATATTTCCTTTTTAACATTTGATGATTACACACGCACACACACACACACACACACACACACACACACATAATTTTTAATATGTCAACGCTGTGTGTATATGTGTTTATATGTACACATGAGTCTCCAAAGGCCAATGGTGTCCTCAAGAGGCTTTGGATTCCCTATAGCTTGAGATGTGGAACGTTATGAGCCATTCAATATGGTTGCTAGGAACTGAATTCTGTTTCTTTACTAAGACACCAATCACTTTCTGTGTTTGTCAGTTCCCTGAACAGAGTTCTCTTTAGTTATTAGGCAGAAAATACTTAAATTTTTATGTAGTTTGCATGTAATTTATTTTGTGGCCAGGCCACATGCATGGTTCTTGTGGGTATGTCCTGCTGATGAGAAGAGGAGACACAAGCTGGTCAGATAGGGATCATCCATAAAGCATCAATTATGAGGATGGCCTTGCTGCAGGACAGGACAGGAGGAAGTGAGCTCTACTTCCTGTTCTTTTATTGTGTTATTTCACTTCTCTGCCAACAGATTATGTGTGACAAAAGTTGATAAAAGACCTTGGACATTTCCTTGTTAGGCCACGTGGACTGACCTGCATCTTCCTGCCCTGACCTCAGATCATTTTTACTCACATGATGAAACACAACAAAAAATGGCAGATACATCGAGATTGCACAATGTGTGCATTGCACTCTATGGAACAAATATGAAGAAAGGAAGTTTCTCTTTAGGCCTCCAACACAAAGTAATAAACAAGCAGGTCCAGGTCCTATGTTTCTCTGCCTTCTTTTCCAGAAAGAGAGGCCCCTGAGAAGCAGGGGATTTGGTAGGGATATTGGACAAGAATCCTCTCCTCCCACACATATTAGAAATTCCTTGATTCTTGCGACTTTTAAGACTCACCATCCCATAATGTCCATAAGTAGGCATGTTAACTGTGATTTCTGGAAATCTGTTAAATTAATTGCATTTTTTCAGGTCAGATTTTTCCTTCTGTAGCCATTGTATTTGTATGCCTCCTTGATCATGTCAATGACAAAAATAAAGTTAACCAAGGTTAATATCCAGATGCACTTGACCTTCTCAATTCTAACTTCAGTTAAACACAAATACACACACACACACACACACACACACACACACACACACATACACATGCACAAAGATACACACATAGACACACACACATATTCACTGTCACTCCCTCATTCTCACTGTCCTCCATGGTTAATGTAAAATATTTCTTTTTTGTAGAATATTGTAAGTTTAAAAAACTCAAAACAGCAGGTTAACTCTTTTGTGCCGAACTTTTCACAAAATAAATAGTTAACCTTTTAACTGATAGGAACAAAATAATCCAAGAAGCGGTAATTAAAAAAAATCCACTTTAATTTATCTTAGATGTAAAATGATAATTTAATTATTATGTACAGTGACTTGTGATAAAAGATATAAGCCTTAACTGATGTGAATTTTCTGACATAGCTATTCTTCAGATAAAAATTAAGATCCAGAACAGAAAACATGGGCTGCAGAGATTTGGGAGGAATGCTTGCTGTCCAGCCATGAGGATCTGATTTCTGGATCCCAATACCCTCAAAAAAGGCCAACTTTAACTTTCTACCTACTCCTCTTACCCTAATTCTATAGTAGAAGGAGACAAGAATTTTTGGAGTGTTCTAACTACCATCCAAGACCAAACATGTAAGATTTAGCTATGGTTAGTGATTGACCTAGTCTCATAGAATTAAGGTAAATCATCATAGAGGAAAACAGCTGATGTTATCCTCTGTCTTCTATAAATACAAGAGTGCACATATGTACATAAACATACCAAACACAAAGAACACAAAGAAGACATATCACATATATATCAAAAGCAGATATATTAGGCACATGCACCCAAAACACCAATGGTAAAGGACATAGCAGAAACTATCAATTATTTGTCATTTAAGTAAATTTATTTCATCCATTTGACTTCCTTAAACTCCACTTTGATTTTGCTTGAAAGTGGTGTGAAATGTAGCTAAGAGTATTAATAGAAACTAGGAACTTGATTTTTTTTCTTCTCATATTTATTTACCTTAATAAAGCTGTTTTTCACAGTTGGTGTTTGACATATGATGAATATTAATGAGCAAGTTTCATGACCCTTGGCCAAAACTTTCCCTGCTTTTAAAATACAGTTAAAAAATGACAAAATGGAAAAATTCAAGGCATGTTCTGAGAACCAAATATAAGACTGTTGTTAAACTGCTGTTTGCTATTAACAATCTCCTTACATCAGAGGGAAGAAGCAGGGAGGAAGCCTCATATACTATCACTTGATTGGCAATCAGCAATTAGCAAGTTGCAGGATATTCAGGAGGTAATTTCATTTAAGTTTCTAGGCCTATGGCTGCATTTCATGTTCTTTGCCAAATTTTCAAGCATAAATCTTAAAGGAAAACTTTTTATAGTTGCAGGTTGACTCCAGGTGTGCTACTAATGATGCATATTTCAGTTAAGATTTGGACTGTGTTATCAACAACCAGGCCATTTGGTAAATTTCTTCCATTTTGGGTAAATGTTGACAGTGGTTGAAATTAAAGTAATTTTATTCCAAGGACTAATTTTTATTTTCACAATTCTGACTCCAACTGCTTTACCCTTTCTTAGCTTTGCTGACCTGGATACAAATGTATCGATTACCTGACATATTTTGAAAATCAGTTTTACCTAGCAATGGCCAAATGCAGACCCCAGATGGAAAATTCTGTCTCTTCTCTCTTGCCTGTATTGATTTTCTAACCTATTTACTACTCTAGGCTGTGCAAGTGCATGGTGAGACTTACGGTTTCTTGGACTCGAAATCACCCAGTAAACGTTTCTCCAATTAAAGCCTGCAATGTCCTCTCTCTTTCTTTCTTACATTACTATTCATTTTTTGTGAGATATTTTATTAATTATTTTTATACACTCCATCATTTATTCCCCACCCTGCCAACCCCTGTCCTCCCTCTGACTGTTCCACATCCCATACCACCTACCCTCCACATGTCTACAAGTGGAGGTCCCTATCCCCTACCCCACCTAATCTCTAAAATGTCTGGGGCCTCCAGTCTCTTGAGGGTTAGGTGCCTCATCTCTTGATGAACACAGACCTAGCAGTCTTCTATTGTATGTGTGCTAGGGGCCTCATATCAGGTGGTATTGCTGCCTGTTTGGTGGTCCAGTGTTTGAGAGATCCCAGGGGTTCAGAATAACTGAGACTGCTGGTCCTCCTACAGGGTCACCCTCAGCTTCATTCAGCCTTCCCTAATGCATCAGCAGGGGTTAGCTTCTTGTGGCCATTGCCTGGGTACAAATATCTGCATCTGACTCTTGCAGCTGCTTGTTGTGTCTTCCCAAGTGCAGTTATGCTAGGTCCCTTTTTTTGAGCACTCCATAGCTTATGCAATAGTGTTAGGCCTTGGGACCTCCCCTGGCATTAGATTCCATTTTGATCCTGTTGCTGGACCTTCTTTTAATTAGGCTCCTCTCTATTCCCATCCTGTAATTCTTCCAGACAAGAACAAATTGGGTGAGAGTTATGGCTGTTGGATGCCCCCATTCTCCCTCACTTGAAGCCCTGTTTTCCTGCTGGAGGTACGCTCTATAAGTTCCCTCTCCCTACTGTCAGGCATTTTTATCTAAAGTCCCTCTCTTTTAGTCCTGAGAGTGTCTCACATCCCAGGTCTCTGGTACATTCTGGAGGGTCCTCCAACCTCCTATCTCCAGAGGTTGCCTGTTTCCATTCTTTCTGCTGGCCCTCAGGGCTTCAGTTATTTACACATACCCCAATGATAGATCAGGTTCCTCTCTTCCCCCTTTTCCCACCCTACTCCCTCTCCATCAGCCCACCTACATTCCCTCCCAGGTCCCTCTCTCCCTCCCCACTTGTGAATGCTTTCTTCCCCCTCCCAAGTGGGAGGGATGTGTCCTCATTTGGGCACTTCAGCTTGTTGACCTTTTTGAGTTCTGTGAACTGTACCTTGGGTATTCTGTACGATTTTCATTTTTGGGCTAATATCAACTCATTAGTGAGTACATATCATGCATTTCTTTTTGGGTTTGAGTTACTTCACTCACTATGATATTTTCTAGTTTCATCCATTTGCCTGCCAAACTCGGGATATCCTCCTTCTTAAGAGCTGAGGAGTATTCCATTGTATAAATGCACTACATTTTCTGTATCCATTCTTCTATCATGGGCCATCTAGGTTGTTTCCAGCTTCTGCTATCACAAATAAGGCTGCTAAGAAAATAGTGGAACATGTGCCCCTGTGGCATGGGGGGCAATTTTTGGGTATATATCCAAGAGTGGCATAAAGGGATCTTCAGAAAAGTCTATTTCCAATTTTCTGAGGAACCTTCAGATTGATTTTCAGAGTGGTTGTGCCAGTTTGCAATCCAACCAGCAATGGAGGAGTGTTCCTCTTTTTCCACATCCTCTCCAATATGTATAGGCACTTGAGGTTTTGATCTTAGCCATTCTGATTGGTGTAAGGTGGAATCTCAGGGTTGTTTTGATTTGCTGATCACTAAGGACTTTGAACATTTTTTAGGTGCTTCAGAGCCATTTGAGATTCCTCAGTTGCAAAATCTCGGTTTAATTATATACCACATTTTTTTTTATTGTGTTGTTTGGTTTTTTCGTGATTAGCTTCTTGAGTTCTTTATACATTTTTTGGTATTATCCCTCTATCTGATGTGGGGTTAGTGAAGATCTCTTTCCCATTCTGTAGGTTACCAATTGTTTTATTGGCTGTGTTCTTTGCCTTACAGATGCTTTCCAGTTTCATGAAATCCCATTTATCAATTCTTTATTGTAGACCATGAGTCATTGGAGTTCTGTTTAGAAAGTTTTCCCCTATGTCAATGTTTTCAAGGCTTTTTACCACCTTCTCTTCCATTAGATTCAGTGTATCTGGTTTTAAGTTGAGGTCCTTGATCCACTTGGACTTGATCTTTGTGCAAGGTGACAAATATGGGTCTATTTTCTACATGCAGCCAGCCAGGTAGACCAGCACCATTAATGAATGTGCTTTCTTTTTTCCATTGTATATTTTTGGCTTCTTTGTCAAAGATCAAGTGCCTGTAAGTGTGTGGCTTTATTTCTGGGTTTTCAATTCTATTCCATTGATCAATGTGCCTGCTTTTGTACCAATACCATGCAGTTATTAATCACTATTTCTCTATAGTAAACTTGAGGTCAGGGATGGTGATTCCCCAAGAAGTTCTTTTATTGCTAAGGATTGTTTTTGCTCTTTTTTTCTTTCTTTTTTTTTTTTTTGGCTTTCTAGATGAATTTAAGATTTGCTCTTTTAATGTCTATGAAGAATTGTGTTGGGATTTTGATGGGGATTACACTGAATCTATAGATTGCCTTTGGTAGAGTGGTCATTTTTTTGCTATGCTAATTCTGCCAATCCATGAACAAGGGGGATCTCTCCATTTCTGGACCACTTCGATTTATTTCTTGAGAGACTTTTTTTTATTTAAATATTTATTTTCTATATTCTATGTTTACATTCCAAAGGCTTTGCCCTTTCCCAGTTCCCCCACACCATATGTCCCATAATTCCTCTCCCCACCCAACTATTCCCCAATCACCCCCCCCCCACGATTTCTCTGTTCTGGGTCTACAAAACTGGATCCTTGAAGTTATTGTCATACAAATCTTTCACTTCTTTTGTTAGAGTTACCTCAAGATATTTTATATTATTTATGGCTATTGTGAATGGAGTTGTTTCCCTAATTTCTTTCTCAGCTTCTTCGTCATTTGTATAAAGGAAGACTGTTGATTTATTTGAGTTATTTTATGTCCAGTCACTTTGCTGAAATTGGCTGGACAAGTTCTCTGGTAGAATTTTTGAAGTTACTTATGTATACTATCATATAATCTACAAATAGTAATACGTTTATTTTTTTTTATCAATTTGTATCCCCTTGAACTCTTTTTGTTGTCTTATTGTTCTATCTAGCACTTCAAATACTACATTGAATAGATATGGGTAGAGTGAGCATCCTTGTCTTGTCTCCTATTTCAGTAGGATTGACTCAAATATGTTTCCATTTAATTTTATACTGGCTGTTGATTTGCAGTAAATTGCTTTTATTATGTTTAGGTATGGGCATTGAATTTCTGATCTCTCCAATAACATGAAGGGATGTTATATTTTGTCAAATGCTTTTTCTATATCTGAGGAGATGATCATCTGATTTTTCTTCATTGAGTTTGTTTATATAGTGGATTATGTTAATAGAATTTCATATATTAAACCAAACTTGGCTAACTGGGATGAAGCCTACTTGATCCTGGTGAATGATTGCTTTCTTGGATTCAGTTTGCAAGAATTTTATTGAGTATTTTAGCATTGATATTCATTAGCAATATTGGTCTGAAGTTCTCTTTTTGGGCTGGGGGTTTTGTGTGGTTTACATATCTGAGTAATTGTGGCTTCATAGAACAAGTTAGGTAGTGTACCTTCTCTTCCTATTTTATGGAATAGTTTTAGGATAATTGGTAGCAGATCTTCTTTGAAGGTCTGGCAGAAATCTGCACTCAATCCATCTGGCCCCAGGCTTATAGTGGAAGCTCTTTAACACACTTAGCTATACTTGCTGGCCCTTATTCTTCGCTTTGTTGCTCTATTTTCTTACCTATTTTTCATCTCTAATATCTTATTTTCTTTTCTGATCTCACTAGAAAGAACCAATATATTTTTATTTGTAAAGTTCAATTTTGTTTGCATTTTTCAAGATATAACATTTTATTTACCATACTCTAAACTTTCATAAGAATTATATTTAAAGGCATGCGAGCAACACCCATTCATCCTTTCACACTCCACCAAACACTTTCTTTTGTTGGAAGGTTTGTAGACTACTCTGTTTTACAGTGTTAAACAGAATTTTTGTTTTGTTTTTGTGTGTTTGTGTGAGTTTTTTTGTGTGATGTGGGTAATATATAACTTCTTGTCAGGCTAGTATTACACGCACTAGAGCTATACAGCTGAGCATATCCATGAACACCTAACTTTCCTGCCTATATCTCACAAATATTAGAATTTTGCATGTGAATGAAAACACAGTTTATGTTATCTTCATCTTAGGGTTCTTTTATCACCCTTGTTCAGTGTCCAAGTCATGTCTCAGGACAACCTGTTTGTCACCTCACTTTCCTGAGGGTTTATTCCTATCACAGGACAAAATTCATACCACTTCTGACCTTTCTCCATGAGGGACAGAGCTATGAGATCATCAATTGCTTACACTTCTCGCCTACTTGAAGGTTTTGTCTCTTTAGCACTAATAATATGCCCATCCCGATGATGAGTACATGTTTTTCTCATACACTGATAAAATGTTTCTAAAATAGGGAAACCACTACATGTTAATTGACATCATTGGCTTCATAGGAAGTGTAGGTCAGCTGGCAGCCTAGGCTTTATAGTGTGAGGCTTCTTCTCAGAAATCTGGAAAATAAAACAAACAAAAAGTCTTACAAATAGGATGGATTTTATGTAGTAAGGAGGTATCTTATACTCTGGGAGGTTCTTCTTTCTTTTATTTATTTAAAAAATGCTTATCTTTATTTTATCTTTTTCACTTTTTATATAATTATATATTGTGTATATTATATTTCCCCATACACCTCCACCCAATAACTTGTTTTCCTAGGTAATTTGGATTCTTTTTTTGCCACGTATATTTAAATGCTTTTAAATATTTATATAAAATCTAGAATCCACATAAAAGAGATATTTGTCTTTGTGAGACTGACTACACACTTGTCTAAAAACCTTGATATTTGTTTTTGTGAGACTGACTACATTCATTAATATAATCCTTTAAATTTTACCTATTTTCTTGCAAATGGAATTTTATTTTATCTATGTCTAAAAATATATGTGTATATGTATGACTATTTTCTTTTCCCTTTATTGTGTTGAGGTGCATCTAGGTAGGTTGTATGATTTAACCACTGTAAATAGTGCTGTTGTAAACAATACATACAGGTGTCTCTGTAACATGCTTCCTTGCACTCCTTCAAGTAGTCTTAGGTATCTAGTAGCCGTATTGCAGGGTTGCATGCGAATTGTAATGTTATCTTTTGGAGAAACCTCTACACTGACATGTATATAGGTAGATCAGTTTATATTCCCAGAAGTACTGGCTTCAGGGTTTTTTTTTTTACAGGATTCAAGGCCCTAAAAATACTCCAGTGAACTCTGAGGTGGCTAAGTGAGCAGCAAAGTTTCTCTCTCATAGTGTAAACATTTTTATAGCATTCTGTATGATGTCCAAGTTATATCATAAATGGCATCATAGGTATTTGATGCAGTTCAAAACATCATCATCAGTGTTTCATAGAGTTTTAAACATCAATCTAGTCTTACTAATTTCGTGAAAGATATGTTCTCTCAACACAGTTTCCTGGGCTTCATACAACATCCATAAAGTGGGAATTTTCTCCATTTTTGAGATAAACAAACCAAGATTTGAAAAACCTCACTGACTCTCTTCAGAGCAACTGGCTTAATTATTTCTGCCCCACTTATCTGTTTACTGAAAGTCTGGATTGTGTTTCTTTGAATATTTAGAGAGAATGTCTTAATTTAGAGTGTTAAAATAATATCTTTTAAATAATTTTTAATATGGCAAGCTCGGCAAGGGCTGTGTGTGATATTAACTGATGTTAGGAAATTCAAAAGTATAAAGAGAATATGTAATAGAATATAAAAAATGGAAGTTTAAGCTGACATCTGCACTTTTTTTTTCTTTAGAGAGATAAAAGTTTAAAGAGTCAGATCAACCACCAAAGATGAACTAGCATCCTGTGCATCTTAATGTTATTAGGAACTGGAAAGTTCGTGAGAGTGTTACATTGTTTAAACTACTTTTTAGTATTCTTATATCCTTCACAAGAACTATGATGCTGATATGTACTGACAGATGAGAGGAAAGCTGAAGCTAAAAATCAGAGGAAGCTGAGATCAATGCCAAGCCAGTTCTCCTCTATTACATGTTTGATCTAGGGCAAGACACTTGACCTACCAAAATGGTCTTATGTCTAATAAGGAAAATAGGCCAGAGAATTTGAGCTCATAGCACAAAATTCAAGCTAATACAGTTTAAGCATTATACAATATTAACAGAGTGATTATAATGCAGGTCAGGGAATCACCACTATTGCAGTGAACCGTTATAAATGGTTGGAAGTAGAAATGCTAGTTTTATACCAAAATCTAAACTGGCTGACTATATGTATAGGATATGTTCTTTTTGAATTTTCTTATATCATTTTAGGAAATTTTATACATGAAGTAGGGACCCTGTGCATCACAGGTCAATCTCAGATGGTCATTCATTGATGGGCATTTCATTCTTAGCCTGATTACTATGACATTATTTCTATTTTGGAGGAAAAGTAAAACTTGAATGTATGAATATTTACAGAATTAATTATAATCATATTTTATGTCCAATTACACATGAATCCTAGCATTATAAATAACTTCTTAAAGAGAATACAGATGTTAATCTGTCTCTCCTTCACCCTACACTAATTTTAGGTTGGAATTTCAGTGATACAAAACATGTAAAATGAGTGAGATTATAATACTGAATATTAATCCCACAAATAAAAACCAGATGAAAAACGACACAAACACAATTTTAAAAATAATATTTTTAATAATAAAGTATCATTTTTTCAAAAACATAGAAATTATCTATAATCTTAGGCTATGCATATACTAAAATATGAAAATATGTGCTATGTTTTAATTTTCATGAATTCTTATAAAAATTAAAAAACAGCTAGATTTATAATGTAGCTTTTATTCACAGAAGCAGTAAGTTATGAACATATATATTAGCAAATAAAGATGTTCACCTGTACAGGACACAGAAATAGTTCATGTTTAAGAGCACGAGGTGCTCTTGTAGAGGATCCAAGTTCAGTTCCCACCTCATGATGATTCGCAACCACAGCTCTCTCTCTCTCTCTCTCTCTCTCTCTCTCTCTTTCTCTCTCTCTCTCTCTCAAAAATAACAAGTAACAAAACAAATAAAAGGAAGAAGCAAACCTCTAAACATCTCAAAACAGAGACTAAAATAAATAAGCAAAAGATTAAGGTCAAAGTAAAAAAAAAAACAAAGGAAAAAATAAAACATCCATAAAATATGACTAAGAGCATTTTATATTGCCTGGGTATTTCTGGGGAGTGTAGTTCAAATACGCAGTGACACTCCACTGGAGAAAACTGAAAACTGATACATACTAGGCAAATGTGTATTACCTGCAGATAGTTTTCTCATTAGGGTTAGCACCTCTCAGTGCTAGAACCCATGAAGTTTAAACCTGGGCAGGTTTTGTGCCTCCTCCTACAGTTATGGTGAGTGCATCAGTCCTATTGTATCTGCAAGACACTATTTTCCTGGAGTCATTCATCACCTGTGCCTCTTATAATATTCCCTTCATTCCCCAATAGATACCTAAGCATAGAATGGAGGGATTTGGTGAAGGCATTCCACTTAAAAATGAGACCTTTAGTCTCTTTTTTTTTAATTTTTATTTTCTATATTCTATGTTTACATTCTAAAGGCTGTTAATACCCATTTAATACTAGAGGTTTCTCTAATGTGGACTGAGCAAGACAGTGATTTATGTGTATAGCACTTTGTAACAATGAATCACTTTATTGCTATTTTTCTTTAACAGAATAATGTTATTAGGTCAGGCCCATGATTCATCTATGCTTGACTTCTTTTCATAATTATATCCTTTATTTTCCTTTTTTTCTTTGTTGCTCCAGCTGGTGCCTCAAGTGCAATACTTAACAGGACTATGGCTAGTGTACAGTCCTGTCTTATGATTAATTTTAAAGGCAGTGCTTTGACTTTCTCTATATTTACAATAATGTTGCCTGTGATTTTTTACATATTCCTTAAAATGTGGAAATATGTTCCCTTCAGCCATACTCACTGTAGGTCTTTTATTATGAATACATGTTGTATTTGTCAAAGGTGTTTTGTTTACTTGATTGAAATAATCATATGGTTTTTATTCTAAAACCCGTGTATAAAAATTATTACATTTATTGAATTACCTGTATTGAATCATTCCTTCATCTCTGAGGTAAACCAGGTTTATCATGATGATATTCTTGGGTGTTTTAATTTAATATATATACATACATACAAATATATATTTACACATATATACATATATGCATATGTGTATATAAACTTGCACACATATCAATACATGTATACATATATACATATACATATATTTATGCACATATGCACACATACATATGCATTTGTATGTATATGTGTATAATATTTATATATATATATATATATATATATATGTATACACATTGATAAACATTCACACAAATACACACATACATACCCATGGACACACATACAAACATAGACATGTATACATGCATACATATATGCCTACATATGCATTTATGTGTATATGCAAACATGTAGGTTCTCACAATATATAGCACACATGTTAGTATTTTGGTATATGATGTCATTTAATTGTTGTTTCTCTATTAATATTTGACCAGATAATCTGTAGATTGAAAGTGTCATATAGAAATCACCCATTATAACTGAGTTGGAATCTATGTCTTGAAGTCCAATATTATTTTAAAGTATATGTCCAATTTTTAAGGTTGGTACATATACTTTTAGGATAGTTATATCTTCTGTTTAATACTTTACTTGATTAGAATGAAGTATCCTTCATCTGTTTTAATTGATCATAGTATGAAGTCTATTTTTTCTGATTATTAGCATAGTGATACCAAATTGTTCCCTGGTTCCATTTCTGTACAATATTTTCCATCTGATAGGTAATCTAATTTCAACTGGTAAGCCTTAAACACCTGTTCATATTAGCAATGCAAAATATATGCAGTTGGTTTATATAAAATACTTGTGTATATATAGTAGATACACAATTTTAGCTGTGCATTTTTATATATTATATATATGCTTACATATGTATATATAAATAAGTATACATAGAGTTACAGGTGTATTTATATATAAAATATATTTTTGTGAAGAAAAGTTCATGAATTATAGAGGTCATAAAATATAAGGGTTATGGGAGGAGTTCAAGGGATATCAAAATGTGAGATCAAAATGATGAAAATACAATATACAACTACTCTCATATCATCACTTTACTCCTTAAATTCACAGGCACCTGTTTTTCATTTGCTTTTATATATAAACATAAATATATAAAAATATGCTGAGAAAGTTAACTTTTATATCTATGCAAACACACAAGTGTATATATCTACATAATTAATGTATTGCATTATATATATTAGATATTATATAATTATGTATTTGTTAATATATTGTTAATATACTAATTTCATTTATGCATATATTTCCCCCCCATTTCTAGGAGACACTCTCCTACAGCAAATCCCCCGATCCTCTGGCTCTTATGTTTTTTTCACACCAGTTTCCAAAATATTCCCTGAGCTCTAGGAGCAGGCATTGATTTATAGATGTAACCTTAAAGCTAAGTAGCTCATATTCAATTGTTTTCTTCATTTTCACCAATTGTGATATTCTGTAACTGTCTACACATATGGCAAGGATAAGCTTCGTTTAGAAGAAATGAGAACTATCTTTATTTGTGGGTATCAGTAGAAGTATTTGGAATGCAGTAGGATTTTTTGTGGTTTAGTAAAATCACTGTTGTATGTTCTATTCTAAAATTCCATGTCCTCACTAACCCTGCATAGTGTCTTAATTACCAACACCAAGGACAAGTTGTTTTTGTTTGTTTGTTTGGTGTTGGGTTTTGGTTTTGCTGTTTTACTTAAGGGGCTTTAATTGCAACACCTTAAGTTATTTTCATAAGTTGGTTACAACAAAGATATGAGTTCCATCATTGCATCCTTGAGACCATATTCTCATGCTGGTTTTGTTGTGTTTCATGGGTGTCACAACTATGTTGAAAGACTCATTGCCTTCCTGGAAGCTATCATGATGCTTTCTTTTCCTATGAAAGCCTGTCCCCAGTTGTGTGTGTATGTGTGGGGGTGGGGTGGGGCAATTTTTGTCAGATCCATATTGAGTCTGATGAAACCGGTATCAGAAAAGAATTCTATTATTAGCAATAAGTAACCTTGCAGAGGCAATAAAAGGCACCAGCAATAGCCTGCAATGTTTTGGTAGTCTCTTGGACTCTCCTGAGCAACAACTCAACATGGAATTACTCATGACTGATACTGGGCCTTTTGTCAAATATTATATGGTTTTTGAGGAGGGCTTTCAATCTTAAGTGACTTTCTTTCATTTAAGCTATATATACATATATGGGAACAAATATTTATATAGGTTATAGGTAATTTTTGGTAAATAAAATACTATGATTTCTTATGGATTTTTCAAAAATATAGTGTTATTTTACTTCTTTTCTTGCTCTTCTATGTTGTCCTCCTTTATCCTTCCTGAGTGTATGTCCAACCCCATTAATTCCATCTTCTTCCTTATTATCTGTACTGTATGTACCATGTTAGTCTCATGTATAGACCCAGCCTCCTATGCTCCACTATCTCTTTTTATGTTACTAAGTTTTGTAGTTATTTCAGACTCTGTGTGTGTGTGTGTGTGTGTGTGTGTGTGTGTGTGTGTGTTTGTGTGTATATTAAAGAATTTGTGATGTTTCTCATTCAGGAACTTACATACCTTGCATGGTATTTTCTCTTTTTTTTCCATAATATTTCTTTTCTTATTAGATATTTTCTTTTTTTAAATTTTCTATATTCTTTGTTTACATTCCAAAGGCTTTACAATTTCCCAGTTCCCCCCATCACCATATGTTATATAAGTCCTCTTCCCCCTGCCCATTCCCCAATCACCCCACCACCACACACCCACACACACCATTTCTCTATTCTGGTACTCTCCTACAAAACTGGATCTAGTCTTTTTCGAAGCAGGGTCATCTCCTTCCTTTTTCTTGGGAATTGTTTAACTAATTGTGCCTTGAGTATTCAGAGCTTCTGGGCTCATTAATATCAACTTATCATTGATTGCATTTCATGTGTATTCTTTTGTGATTGGGTTAACTCACTTAGGATGATATTTTTCAGATCTAACCTATGTCTACAAATTGCATGAATTTATTATTTTTAATTGCTAAGTAGTATTCCATTGTATAAACACACCACATTTAATGTATCCATTCCTCCATGGAGGAACATCTGGGTTCTTTCCAGCTTCTGGCTATTATAAATAAGGCTGCTATGAACATAGAGGAGCATGAGTCTTTATTGCATGCAGGGGAATCCTCTGGGTATATGACCAGGAGTGTTATGACAGGGTCCTTTGGAATTGTCATGCCCAATTTTAAGAGGACCACCATACTGATTTCCAGAGCAGTTGTACCATCTTGCAATCCCACCAACAATGGAGAAGTGTTCCTCTTTCTCCACATCCTTTTCAGCACCTGTTGCCTCTTGCATTTTTAATCTTAGCCATTCTGACTGGTGTGAGGTGGAATCTCAGGGATGTTTTGATTTGCATTTCTCTGATGACTAATGATGTTGAACATCTCTTAAGGTGCTTCTCAGCCATCTGAAATTCTTCTGGTGAAAATTCCTTGTTTAGCTCTGTACCCCATTTTTAAATAGGGTTATTTGGTTCTTTGGGGTCTAATTTCTTGAGTTCTTTGTATATATTGGATATTAGCCCTCTATTGGATGTGGGGTTGGTGAAGATCTTTTCCCAATTTGTTGGTTGTTGTTTTGTACTTCTGACAGTGTCCTTTGCCTTACACAAACTTTGTAATTTTATGAGGTCCCATTTGTCAATTTTTGATCTTAGAGCATAAGCTATTGGTGTCCTTTTCAGGAAATTTCCCCCTGTGCCTATGTCCTCTGGGGTCTTCCCCAGTTTCTTTTCTATTCGTTTCAGTGTGTCTGGCTTTATGTGTAGGTCCTTGATCCACTTGGTGTTGATCTTAGTACAAAGAGATAAGAGTGGGTCAATTCGCATTCTTCTGCATGTTGACCTCCAGTTGAACCAGCACCATTTGTTGAAAAGGCTCTCTTTTTTCCACTGGATGGTTGTAGCTATTTATCAAAGATCATTGACCATAATTATGTGGGTTCCTTTCTGGGTCTTCAATTATATTCCATTGATCTACTTGCCTGTTGTTGTACCAATACCATGCAGTTTTATTTTTTGTTTTTGTTTTTTGTGTTTTTTGTGTTTTTTTTTTTTTTAGACAGGATTTCTCTATGTAGCCCTGGCTGTCCTGGAAGTCACTCTGTAGACCAGGCTGGCCTCGAACTCAGAAACCCGCCTGCCTCTGCCTCCCAAGTGCTGGGATTACAGGCGTTCGCCACTACCATCCGGCCTACCATGCAGTTTTAACACAGTTTCTCTGTAGTACTGCTTGAGGTCAGGGATATTTATTCCCTCAGAATCAATATTGTTTATTGTTGAGAATAATTTTAGCTATCCTGCGGTTTTTGTTACTCCAGATGAATTTAAGAATTGCTCTTTAGAGATCTATACAGAGTTGATTTGGGAATTTGATGGGGATTGCATTCAGTCTGTAGATTGCTTTTGGCAAGATGGCCATTTTTATTATATTGATCCTGCCAATCCAAGAGCAAGAAATATTTTTCCATCTT
>OZ030017.1:93120418-93180418 GCA_964023405.1 Apodemus agrarius | reverse complement strand
CAAAATGTAGGGTCCTGTTTCTGAATGCAGTCTGTTAGTCTATGTCTTTTTTATTTGGGAATTGAGTCCACTGATGTTAAGAGATTTTAAGGAAGAGTAATTATCCTGACATTTTTGACATTATTATTATTATTATTATTATTATTATTATTATTATTTGTATATTAGCATGGTTATCTTCTTTTGTCTTTGATGAGAGGGGGTTTCTATCTTGATTCTTCTGGGGTGTGGTTTCCCTCCTTGTGTTGGTGTTTTTCCCATATTATCCTTTGTAGGGCTGGGTTTGTGGAAAGATAATGTGCAATTTTGGTTTTGTTATGGAATACCTTGGTTTCTCCATCTATGATGATTGAGAGTTTTGCTGGGTATAGTAGTTTTTGCTGACATTTGTGTTCTCTTAGAGTCTGCATAGTATCTGCCCAGGATCTTCTAGCTTTTATGGTCTCAGGTGAGAAATCTGGTGTAATCCTCATAGGTCTTCCTTTATATGTTACTTGGCCTTTTTCTCTTATTGCCTTTGATATTCTTTCTTTGTTTAGTACATTTGGGGTTTTGATTATTATGTGATGGGTGGTATTTCTCTTTTGGTCCAGTCTGTTTGGAGTTGTGTAGGCTTCTTGTATATTCATGGGCATCTCTCTCTTTAAGTTGGGGAAGTTTTCTTCCATAATTTTGTAGAAGATATTTGCTGGCCCTTTAAGTTGTATATCTTCCCTCTCATCTATGCCTATAATCCTTAGGTTTGGTCTTCTCATTGTGTCCTGGATTTCATAGATGTTTTGGGTTAAAAGATTTTTGCACTTTGCATTTTCCTTGACTGTTGAATCAATGGTTCCTATGGTACCTTTGGCATGTGAGATTATTTCTTCTATCTCTTGTATTCTATTGTTGATATTTGCATTTATGGCGCCTGATTTCTTCCCAAGGTTTTCTATCTCCAAAGTTCTCTCCCTTTGCGATTTCTTAGTTGTTTCTACTTCTGTTTTTAGATCCTGTATGGTTTTACTCAGATCTTCCATTTGCTTGTTTGTATTTTTATGTATTTCTTTAAAAGATTTTTGTGTTTCCTCTTTCATGACTTCTACTTGTTGGTCCACGTTCTCCTGTATTTCTTTAAGTGATTTTTGTACATTCTCCTTATTGGCTTCTAATTTTTGATCCATATTCTCCTGTATTTCTTTAAGTGCTTTTTGTGTTTGCCTTGAAAGTGATTCATAGTTTTGATCCATTTTGTCCTGTATTTCTTTAAGAGATTTATCTATGTGATCCGGTATCAGCACCCTGACCAGTCATTTTAGATCAAAATCTTGTTTTTCTGGTGTGTTGGGGTATCCAGGACTTACTGTTGTCGGGGTACTGGGTTCGAATGCTGCCATATTGCCTTCTGTTATTAACATTCCTACATTTGCCTTTTGCCATCTGGTTATCTCTGGCCTTAGATGGTCTTGTAGTCACTAGCCTGTGCTTAAACCTCCTGTGGGCCCGATAGGCTATTTCCCCACCACTGGATGACTGGATTTCCCCTGGCACAGATTGCTGATGTGTTGTTCTCCTCTTGGGTGCTGTTGGACCCCTGATGCATCTTGCCCTAAGCAATGTTATATTCGGTTATCACTGTGGACCTGATGCCGCTTGTCTTCTCTGGTTCTGTTTGCTTAGTTCAGTCAGCAGCAAGGATGCTGTCTGTGGCCTCGGGGAGTGTGGAGTGTGGAGTGCAGGAACTCCCAGAGGGCCAGGAACCCACACCCTGCTGGAACACATGAACTGCTCTTCTGCCAAACTCCTGTTCTTAGATGACCAGAAGGTTCCCCCCACTGGGCTCCGAATTACCTCCTCAGCTCTGCTGGGCTGGACTCAAGTCTCCTCCAGGCTTGCCTCTGGGTGCTTAACTGGCCTGCTGTAGTCTCCTCCTGGTTTGCCTGGTTAGTCTACCAGCTCCAATATGTTGGGGGGTCTCAGGGCTCTGTCTGACCTCGAGAATCCCTGCAGAACTGGGGCCTCCCTGGCTGGATGGCTGAAGCCTAGACAGTGGCTCTCTCAGTTGGCAGGGCTCTATCCGGTTGAGCTGTTCTCAGGAAAGTGTCAGACCATGGAGCTCTGTCTAACCATGGGGCTCTCTGTGGATCGCAATCATCCCCAGTTGAGCTGGGATATCCAAGATGGTGTGGATCCCAGTCCATGGGTCTCTGTCTATCTACAGGACCTCATGCAGGTCAGACGCTCCCCCTCCTGCCCAGGCAGTTGTAATGCTGCCCAGCTCCCTGGTACAGAAGGCACCCAAGCATGCTATACCCTGGGAAATCCTTCACTCTGGTGCCCACTGTAACTTGCTAGGTTACCAGCTCTAAGATGGTGGTCCGTCTCGGGGCTCTGTCTAACCACAGGAATCCCTGCAGGCCTGGGGCTTTGTGGCTGGACTGCTGAAGCCTAGACAGTGGCTCTCTCAGTCGGCAGGGCTCCATCTGGCTGAGCTACTCTTCCCAGGATAGTGTTGGACCATGGAGCTCTTTCTAACAGCGGGGCTCTCTGTGGATTGGGAGCTTCCCTAGTTGAGGTGGGGGATTCCAGTATTTTCTAAGTGTATACATTTATGTGAAAATTTCATGATTCCATTTTTCTTTGCTGCTGAATAATATTCTGTTGTATATATGTCTACCAGTCATTATCCATTCCTTCCTTGAAAGAAATTTAAGTAACCTTCCACTTCTTAACTATTGTGGATTGTACAGCATGTTCGTGCTGAACAAGAATCTGCAAATTAGGAAATTAAGTTCATTTGTCATATGTCCTGGAGTGGCATAGTTTGTAAACAGTTACATTTATTTTGTCTCTTTGAAAATTATCCACACTGGTATTCACAGTGGCTACAATCACTTTTCAGTCCAGCCAACATATACAATCACTTTGTCCTTCATATGCTGCAATGAAGTAATTTATTGATCCCTTCAATGATTGTTGTTGGTAGTTTGCTAGAATTAAACACATTCTTGATTTTAAAAGGAATATTAAATTTTTCTTTTAATACATGACCTGATATTTTTGAATGAATATAAAAGATCAAATATCTCTCTGCCTCTCAGTCTCTTTCTTTATCTCTGTATATATATGTTTTTGTGTGATTACAGTGAGGAGAGTTACTATTATACTACTCTTAAAGTTTTCCTCTTTGAAACAAGTTGAATTAAAATATAGCTCTTCATTTCTTCCAGGATATTACTAACATTCTATTAGATACAAGAAATTGGCAAGTAGACATAGATATATTATTTAACCTTCTATTAATTAGAAGGAATTCTGAGTAAGGTGACACATTAGAAGCTACCTATCTGTTGTCTGGTAAGAACTAGATTAAAATGAATAAATGATGTTAGTCAGAGAGAAAGAAAAGAGCCTCAGAAACATAAATGTGTATTAGATAGTAGAGGAGAAAAGTTTTGCACAAAGGAGGCCCCACATAAAAGAAATACATATAGAGAGATGAGATTTTTCAATCCTCTGCAGTAAAGCCAGCCAGTGAGAGTTATCAGTTGTTTTCAAAGCAGAACTGCCCTTGTGAAGATTTCATCAGAAGTAGTCATCAAGAAGCTTAATCTTAGATACCATAAGACCAGTGATCTAGAAAGAGACTGAATAGGATACAGATATAAATCAAGGAGATGGGTAGACTCTTGTTGTTTGAATATAAATGACCCCCTTAGGCCCATATGAAGTGAGAATTAGGAGATTTGTCTATGGGGATAGTTGTGCCCTTGTTGGAGGAAGTATGGCTGTGGGATTGGACTGTGAAGTTTCAGCTGCTCAAGCCAAGCCCAGTCTCTTTCTCTCTCTCTCCCTCCCTCTTTTCCTCCTTCCCTCTCACCCACCTTCTCTCTCCCTTCTGCTTTTAGATCCAGATGGAAAATTCTCTCTTTTTCACGAGCATCATATCTATCTGTGATGGTACTGAACTAAACTTCTGAACTATAAACTAGCCATGAATTAAATGCATCCTTTTAAAATAGTTGTCCTGGTCATAGTGTCTACTCACAATAACAGGAACCTTAACTGAGACAGAATTTGTTTTCTGGAGTGGGCATTGCTGTGATAGGTTTGGGCCATGCTGTTGTTTATAGGGATGTAGATTTTGGGAATTTGAATTAGAAAAGAAGTTGAGTAGACCTTCATGAGACATAGTAGTAGGAACATGGGAGACAGTGATTCTGAGGATGATTTTAATTACTGGAACCTGGATCAAGAGATTTTAGAGGAGAAGAATTTTAATATATGTTCTAGAAGCTGTTGTGACATTTTGCTGAAGAGGGTGACTGTTTTTGCCCTTGTTAGAAAAATCTGCCTGAGGCTAAAGTGAAGAGTTTATGATTGATTCCATTGGCAAAAGAAATCTGAACATAGATTTGTATGGACTCCGTATTTGGTTATTAGTGTTCTCTCTTATGGAGATTTAAGATGAAAAGAAATTGAGTAAGAAAAAAAAATAAAAATATACAGTTTGAGGAGCAATAGTGTTAGTATTCTGTCTGGTAACCACATTAACACATCAAATAGGACAGCAGAAAGTGGAATGGTGGTAAGTCCTGTTTTCAATGAGATAAACAGATTAAAGAAAAACCTCATGTGAAATGTAACAAATAGAGTGCTGATATCAGGGTAAATCCCCATATATGCTAAGTTTCCAACTTGTGAAAATTAATTAAAATAAGCTGAGGAAGTGGTGGTACATGGCTTTAATATCAGCACTTTGGAGGCAACAGCAAGCATGTCTCTGAGTTTGAAGTCAACCTGGTGTACAGTGAGAGCAAAGCTTAGGCACTTAAGGAAACCACATTAACCAGGAAACTGGTGAAAAGTATTTGGCAATGTCAGCCATAAGATTATAGTTTTAGATTAAAGGAGAGAAGAATATGGCTATTGAATCTCCCAGTCAGTGATTAAGGAAAGCCACTGAGGACAAGCTTGTTGAATGGATATCACCATATGGAGGCCTAGAATGGGTCTTGCATGAAGGTATGAAGATGAGTCTTCAAGGTGTTTGAAATGCCCCTGCCAAAGGATACCTGCCGAGGAAGGCTGTTAAGTGGTGGTCAAACATGGCCAAGTTGTAGTCACAAAGCTGAAAGTATCTAAACATCGGATATAGAGACCCAGAGTTTGGAGTTTTACCAGGTGGTTTTTAGTCTTACATTCAGTATTTTCATATTATGTTGTCCTTCCTCTCTTGCAGTAGTGACAACTGTTCAGAGGTATTATATATGGGTGTTAGGCCCAGTTCGCGGGAACCTCAGGAGAAATTTTGAGTCCAAAGCAAGAACAAAGAGGATCTTTATTATGTGTCTGACCCAGATTGCAAGCCTTTCCTTCTCTGTAGGTTAGGAATGTGATGCTTACATCTAGGGGATGGACATATATATAGAAAGGAGTGTGAATAAGTTGGGATTCTTAAGCTTCAGCATTATATAATTGGGGAGTGGGTAAAGGAGTGCAGTCCTTCAAGCTTGATGTTTGTTCAGACATAAGGGCTGAACTGTGCAGCTGGAAAGAGACATTCCTGACCTGGGCAGAAGTAATTCATTACATTATCAGAAACTAGTGTATTTTACAAACTGGTCATGACCTTCTGGGAACACTTAATCAACTCTTCCCCACAGTTCAAGAGTGGTCTTTTATCACTTCAAGGATATTGGCTCCTGCCCCCTCAAGGGCAGGAGTCATCTGCAGTGCAGAAATGCTGGTTAATAATGGGAGGCTGGGGGGAGCAAGTTTTGCTGACTCAAGTGTAGGGGGAAGGAAGTCCACTCTTTAGCCCCACACAGGAATGAGAGAAGTGTGGACTACGGCTTAATGCAGAGACAGTGTAGGTCACTTCACATCTCTTCAGTCCTCCCTCGGCTTAAGAACTTTAGAGGCCAATCTTGGGCTTTTCGAGATCTGGGTTATCTGTGCAAATTTGTTGATACTGTGACTTCATGATTATCAATTGGGTAGTTCCAAGTCACTGTTTCATATACTGAAAAAGGCTTATTGATAATAAATGGCCCAAAAGTGAGGGGTAATAGAATTATGACCAGAGGTTCCACAAGGGTAGAGATGCGAGTTCTTCCAGGGGAAGATTGAAATATAATTGGAATCCTCTCATTCCCATTGGTGCCTATCTCTACTCTCTCTAACTTTGGCTCATGATTCCCTAATAACTCCAGAACAATTGACATAGAAACAACACTATTCATGCGAACTAGTACATAATCCTGCTTGTTGTAGTTATACTAAGTCTAATCCCTATCTCTTCTGCAGTGCTACCTCAGTCATAGTGTCTACATTATGCTTCAGGTGTGAGATGGACATTTTTAGGCATTGGATGTCTTCATCTATGTCTATGTTTCAGCTTTTGTAATTCATTTCCTGTAATGTCACTGCAGCTATCCCAGTGCTGGCCCTGGAAGTTCCTGCCCCTAAATTTATGGCTAAGATTCACCTTCAACATTTCCTTAGCACTATCTCATCTGAGTAATAGGTCATACAAGGTACTAGGTAGACTCAAATACCGAACTCTTTTAGATAAAGGAAAAGGAATTCTCCATGAACACACTAGGTCAGTCCTGTTGAACATGCCTACCATGCTTGCTCAGAGGTAATAATTCATTTGGAAATAATGGTGGGAATGATCCAATTGCAGAGGTGTTGGTGTGATGGGGGAACTTCCACAGGCAGGTACCTTGCCCTGATATGGTCTTCAGTGTGAAAGTCAGACCTTTCTGTGGCCAACTACATGCAGTTTCCATTTCAGACATATTATTTCTATCTATTAACCCAATGCCTTCATAAAATGGGGGCCTAGCATAATAACATAACCAACAAGAGGTAGTAAGTTCTGGCTGGAAGACATTCAGAATTTGGGATGTCTTTAACATCATTGACCAGAAGGGGTTCATTGGTTCTTTGTGTTTAGGAAAAGTCCTGGAACTGAGGGTCCTGTGATTGAGTGACTGTTTATAAGGTAGTTGCTAGCCTGGTGGTTGGTGTTAACACAGGTTTATGCTTTGTCAAAATATGATTTGGTCCCACAGCTACTGGCAGGGGTTCACAATTGGCCTTATGGAGAGTCTAGCTGTAAAAAGCAATCCTGGATCGCTACTCACAGTAATGTGAAGCTGTAAGTTCCATGATTTTCTGGCTTCCTATCCTTTAGTTTGTCTTCCTTTGGCAGTGAACCTAAGTAAAACCTTGCAGTTATCTCCCTGCCAGGCAACCATGATAAGGTCTTTCTTTGACACTTTCCATTCCCGTTCCCAGTGGCTGATGCTTTGCATCCCAAAGCAGCAAAGTAGAATTGTTCAGGGCCTCTACATATGGTGGTTCTTCCAACACCCCAATCCCCGGAACATAAAGAAAACATCTCCTATATACACTTGGGATATAAATTCATTAAGCCTGTTGAATGCCAGGACATGAGTTATCAGCCAGCTGGCACAAATCAAGAGTCAAAACCCAGAGTGTCACAAGTAAATTCTTCATACAGAATAGCTTGACATGATAGCCAGTCTCAGAATTTTCAATTACCAAGGTTAGGTCAAAAGGTTGATGTGGATTAGGTGCTGTAATTCATACAGTTAACAAAAACAGTAGTCTCAGGACTGGGTTAATTTTAACTCTAGAGCATTGGTGCCCTTTCAAACTTTTCATTCCAGCAGGGATGGTGGAATCTGGTGATATTTTTCTGAGAAGAGGGGATCAGCTGGTCTAGCCTGGGAGTATTGCTACCAGGTGGCAATCCCATCAACTTTAATGGCAGTCAGCATGGTCAGCAGGATTATGAGAGGTCCTTTTCACCTGGGTTCCAGCATGTCCTAGTGAAATCTCTTCACATAGACCCAATCTCCTGTTTGAAACTTGTGTGGTTCTGGAACTTCATAGAGGTTCTGCCCTTCATAGAGGGCACATAATTTAGGCCAAACATACTCGTGAGCCCACTGGGTTGCTCTGACCTTAGTTATTAATTCATTCATCACCTTCCAATGCTGTAGCTGCTGACTAAATGTTAGGTACAGGGACACTATTCATAATCTCAAAGGTGGTTAATCCCATCTGGTAAGGGGAGTTTCTCACCCAATATAGAGTGAAGGGAAGGAGCATCACCCAGTCTCCACCAGTCTCCATAGACAATTTGATTAAAGTCTCTTTCAATGGTTGCTTCATCCTTTCTACTTGTCCTGAACTTTGGGGTTGGTATGCACAACATAATTTCTAACCTGCCCCATTAAATCTTGCTATATATCCTGGCTTACCTTGGACACAAATGCTGGTCCATTGACTGATACTATCATATGAGGGAATCCATACCTGGGTAAGATAGGTTCTAGCAACTTTTTAGCCACTAAGTGCTCAGTCTCAGACTTTGTTGGAAATGTTTCTGCCCATCCGGAGTATGTGTCTACAAATACTAACAAGCTCTTGCAACCATATTTCCCTGGTTTGATTTCTGTAAAATCAATTTCCCACTAGGGGCCCAGTCTCTTACCTCACAGTCGAGAGCCTGGATGCTTGATAGTGTTGTGGGAGTTGGTTAAATGGCAAGATCTGTAGCACGACACTATGTTCTCAATAGTATTCTGCATGTTTCTGAAAGTCACCTTAGATTGTCTCACTGTGTCGGCCATCCCTCTCACTCCCATACGAGTGACTCTATGGGTTTTCCTGAGGATAAATGTTCCAAAGAAGGTCGGTAATATAACCTTACCTTCATCTGTATGCCACCAACCCTTTGAATATGGGCTGATTGTTAGTCCATCTGATCTCTTCTTTCCTATAGACTGGGAATTCTGGCAGGTTGGTTTAGGTGGTGCAGGCAGAACTATAGAGGAAGTTGTTTCTTCCAGGGTTACCTCCTTAGGACTGGGTTAATTTTAACTTGAGAGGATTGGTGCCCTTTCAAACTTTTCATTCCAGCAGGTTCTTACCTTTAGCCACCAGTGTTGTTCCTTTTTGATGACTTGGAAAATGAAAGATTGCTACTTTCTTTGGCAACTACAGGGCTGTGAGTAACTGTCGGATTTCATCTTTTTTTTGAAAGTTTTTCCTTCTGCAGTTAGAATATCTCTCTTCTGGTAAATGGCTCCATGTACAAATGCATATTGATTGTCCGTGTAGATGTTAACAGCCAGTCCTTTCCCCATGATGAGGGCCTGGGTTAGTGGTATCAGTTCATCTTTTTGTGCTGAAGTGCCTGGGAGGAAGAGATTGAGCCCAAATTACCTGTTTCCATGGTTACCACTGCTCCTGCTTTCCTCTAACCTTTGAGAATGAAAATGCTTCCATCTGTAAACCAAGTCTGCTCTGCCACTGGCAAAGGTGAGCACTTTAAATCAGGACAGGTACTATGTGACTTGACCAAGATTTCATTGCATTGATGGGGTAGAGTGGGTGGTCCAAATCTGGGTCTGGGAGAAGGGTCACAGGATTCAAGGTAACTGGAAGGTAACTTGGCCAGGGTTAATTAGTGAAGTCTGATACGTGTTATTCAGGTATTACAGAGCCACCGTTCAGGCAGCTCTTTGAGTACGCCTTCAATTACATGGAGGGTGGTTAGAGCCAAATTTTTTCTGAAAGTTAATTTATCTGCATCTTTAACCAGTAGTGCTGTGGCTGCAATGATATGCAAGAAGTTGGCTATCTTGCTGCCACTGGGTATAATGTTTTGTCCAAATAAGCCACTGGCCATTTCCATAGTCCCAAAGTTTGAGTCAAGACCCCCTTGGATATTCCTTTATGTTCAATGACATACAGGTGAAATGGCTTAGTAATATCTGGTAGCACTAAAGCAGAAGCTGACAGCAGGGCCTACTTTACTCTTGCAAAGGCCCTTTGGTAATCTTGAGTTCAAAGTCCTTGGTTTCTTTGTGTGGCTTCATATAAAGGTTTGGCTACTTCAGCAGAGCCTGGAATGCATAGTCTGCAAAAGCCTGCAGACCCCAAGAACTCTCTTACCTGTCTTTGCCTCTGGGTGGTGGGGATGTTAAGGATAGTCTCTTCTTTCACCATAGAAAGCCTTCACTGGCCCTTCTAAGTCTTCATGTGGCATTGCATCAAAAATAGTGGGTGAAGTCTTTTAGCCTTGAGGCAGGCAGGTCCAGATGAGTTGTTCATTAATGCCTCATTTGGGATCACACCATTGAACGGCAAACTATCTCTGGCTTTTGGGAGCAAAGTGTCAGCTGAAGAAAGCATCCTTTAGGTCTATAACACAATACCATTTCCAATCTGTTGGCAGAGAGTTCAGTAAGGTATAAGGATTAGACACCATGGGGGTATATGTCTATTGCTCTGCATTTAAATTCCTGTATGTCCTGGATGAGGCAATAGTCATTAGAATTTGGCCTCTTCACTGACAATAATGGAGTATTCCAGGCTGATTGACAGAGCCTCAGTACTCCAAGGCCAGCCATTCTGTGCCTGTTGGCATGTGGGATATTGGCAGATTTCTATTGGGTCCAACTCTAGTTTAAGCTCTAAAACCACAGGGAGGGGGGGTCAAAGTTTTGCCAAGCCTCTGCCTCCAGTCCCTGCCCATGCCTGGGGAAACTTTGCCAAACAAACATCGACATCTTGTTCAGGGGAGGCTGATGACTGGTATAGTCTATACTCAGCCTCAGGGGCCAAGTAAAGTGTCAGCACATGGATTGGATAACCCTTCTGATCAACTAGTCAGACTCTCTCAGGTATAAAATTAATTTAGACCCTTATTTTAGCTTGTAGATCTCTCCTAAGTAAAGAGTAGGGGACTCAGGAATGACTAGGAGTGAATGGGTTGCCCATTCCATTCCCAAGTCCACTGTTCTTCAGCTGGTTCATGAATATTGTTTGGTGCCTGTGGCTGCTTGGACCCAGAACTTCCAAGTAAACAGTGGTCCTTCAGCCTTTAAGAACATTGAATGAGCCGAGCATGGTGACAAATGCCTGTAATCCCAGCACTTGGAAGGCAGAGGCAGGCGGATTTCTGAGTTCGAGGCCAGACTGCTCTACAGAGTGAGTTCCAGGACAGCCAGGACTACACAGAGAAACCCTGTCTCAAAAAACCAAAAAAAAAAAAAAAAAAAAAAAAAAGAACATTGAATGTTGGGCTCCAGTATCCACCAGGAATTTTACAGGCCTCCCTTCCACTCTAAGGGTTACCCTGGGCTCAGGGAGGGGACTGAGCTCTCTGAGTCCTACAATCTTCTTCCTTAGTCTTAGTCTTTTGCTTGCTCTTTGTGCATTCTCTAGCACAATGTCCTCCATTCTTACAATAGGTACATTGGTTCTTACATAAGATTGGTCTATGACCTCCCTTAGGCTCTTTTCCTTCAGCAATATTCTGGAAATGGTTCTCTCTCTCTCTCTCTCTCTCTCTCTCTCTCTCTCTCTCTCTCTCTCTCTCTTGTCCAGATTACTATTGGCCAGAAGGACATTGGCCAATCTTCTGTTTAATATCTTCCTTGTCTTAATCTTCATTTCATCTTTAGTTTCCAAGTTATGGTATAGTTTCTCTGAAACCTCCACTAAATCTCTCAGTGACTTCTCTCCTAACCTTTCTAAGTTCGGTAACTTCCTTCTAATATCTGGTGCTGACTAATTTATAAATGCCAGTGCTATTGTGTTCAAATTCTCCTCTTACTCCTGATCTGGGTGTGTATAATGAGGGAAACTGTCCATAATAAACTCAAGCAACTCTGCTGAGCATTCATTTTCCTTCTGCCTGAAATCATACACTTTAGCCAAATTTTTGGGCTGATTAGCAGCTGCCCTGAGACCTGCCATTAGAGATTGACAATAGACTCAGAGACGCTCCCTACCTATACCCGCATTGTAGTCCCAAACTGTTCCTCTGAGGGGAATTCCATCATCTATGTCAGCAGTGTTCAGGGATGGAGTGTCGTTAGCTACTGGAACATTATTCCAGGCCTCCAAAATGATGTGTTCCTTTTTCTCAGTGATAAAGATGATCTGAAAGAGCTGAGACATCATCCCAAATGGGCTAATGGGTGAAAAGAATAGTGTCTAAGAGGCCAATGAGATCTCTAGGTTTGTCAGAAAATCTGGAGTTCTCTCTTCTTCGATTATAAAGATCAGCAGTAGCAAAGGGTTGGAGTTAATTCCCCTAATGGCCATCTGGTCCAGTCACCCTTAGGGGAAAAAACAGTGGAATCCTCCTCCAGTTCTACAACCACAGGAGGCATCATGCACCTGGTTCTCATGCCCCTCCATTCTTGAAGTTGACACTAATTGGGGCTAGTGGTGCTTCCTCCAGGGCTTCCTCTGGGAGAAATGTGGGCAGGGCTTCTTGGGTTCAAGGCAGTGGAAATAGGACCTCCTTAGGTGTGCTGTTCTGTAAGATGGGGTAAAGAGGTGAGGGAGGTCTGGGGACTTCTGTCACCATGGCCGACACTGTTTCTGGTGATGAAGAAGCATAAGAGGGAAGAAAAAGGATGAAACCCACTGAAGTGGATTAGTAAACAAATCAGTCTGTGATGAAGCCATTCCTCAGTCACAAGTTCCTCCTCATGACAGGTAACCACAAAGTTCTTAGGATCAGGAATGTCTTCCTAAACTCCAAAGTGGTAACCTTCTAGCATGTGTCTGCTCTAGTCACCCTCTGCTGCTTATACAGACACAATAGTAAGTTTTATCATGTCTTCTCTATATCATGGCCATAGTGCTACCTGCATCCATTCAGACCGGAAGATACCCATAATTACTAGATCTACAAGTCTATTTGCATTCCCAAGGACTGTAGGCACCAGGAACCACTAAGTAATATTCCTATAACAAATCACTATCTAATGGAGTCTCTGGGCAAAGCCATCAGCAGTGAGTTCCCATCTTTACTCCATTTCATGACCATAATTTTTCCTGCATTCCAGAGGTATGCTGCTACCTGTGACAACCAGATAAGATCACATGCCACAAACCTCTTTTGCCTGGGGCCCCTGAAAGCCAAGCAGCCAGGAAAGTTTTCCTCTCCCCTGTGAGCTTCATCTTGCAGTCCACACTGCTTCCTGAAACCCCAGAGGTTTAAAGCACTAAGATATGACAGGCTCTGCCTGCATACATTGAAGCCTGCTACCACCAGGGACAACCAGCTCTACCTACAGTTTCAGAGGTCTGCTGCTATCAGGGACTACCAGATCTGCCAACCATAGGGACAAACATATAGCTAAAGACCAGCATAATAACACAATCAGTAAACACCATGATAATATGTCATGACCAGAATCCAGCTATCCTACTACCCTAGATGTCCTAACATATCTTATGCAGAAAAAAATTACCTTAAATCTAATCTCATAAAGATGATAGAGGTCTTTAAAAAGAAAACAAGTTCATCCTTTAAAGAAATTCAATGAAATACAATTAAACAGGTAGAGTACACTTAAAGAGGAAATGAAAAAAAATAAATAAATACAGGCAAACATAAACAGGTGGAGGAAATGACTTGAAAATGGAAATAGAATCATCAATAAAGAAAACACAAACTAAATCAATTTTGGACATAGAAAACCAAGAAAAGAAAATAGGAACTGCAGGTCCAAGAATCACCAACACAGTAGAAGAGAAGGAAGGTATGGAAGAGAATCTGAGGCATAGAAGATACTATAGAAGAAATGCCTTCATTGGTCAAGGAAAATGCTGAATCTAAATTTTTTTAACATAAAATATTCAGAAAGTCTGAGACACTATGGAAAGAACAAATCACAGAAAAAGAGAAAAAAAAAGAGAAATGATTCCAACTCAAAGGCCCAGAAAATATGTTCAACAAAACCATAAAACATAAAGAAAGAGATGCCTAAAACATACAAGGTGTTTACATAACACAAGTAGGTTGGCTCAAACAAGAAAATCCTCCAAACACACAATAATCAAATTAATAAAGTACAGAACAAAAAAAAAGAATATTAAAAGCTGCAGTGAAGAAAACCACATAACATGTAAAGGTGATATATAAGAATGGCACCAGTTTTCTCAGTAGAGACTTTAGAAGCCAGAAGTTTTGAGCTGATGTCTTATAATCTCTAAGAAGTCACCAATACCAGCCCAAACTACTAAGCACAGCAGAACTTTCAATTACCATAGCTTGAGAAAACAAGATTTCCCATGACAAATCCAAATTTAAAGAGTATCTTTCCACTAATAAAGCCCTGAAGAGGATAAGGAAAAGAAAACAGTAACACAAGGAGGATATCCACAGACAAGTAAAAACAAGAAATAAGTAATTTCACAAAAGCAAAACTGAAAGAAGTGAAACACCCACACACATACACACTTCTATCATGAATCTCAAAATAACAGGAATTAACAATCATTGGTCATTAATATCTGTCAACATCCATGGGCTGAGCAAGAAGACACAGTCTAACAGAGTAGATACATTAACAGTATCTATCATTCTGCTGCATACAGAAAACCCATGTCAGAAACAAAGATTAATATCACTTCACAGTAAAAGGTTGGAGAAAGGTTTCCAATCAAATGAATCTCACAAACAAAAACAACAAATAAACAAAACAACAACAAAAAAGGAGCTGGAGTACCCATTTTAATACCTAATAAAATATACTTTAAACCAAAAGTAATCAAAAGAGACAAGAGCAGACACTTGATCCCCTACAAAGGAAAAAATATGCATCTCAACTGTGATCATTTGTGCTCCAAATGCAAGCGCACCCACATGAATAAAAGAAACATCACTAAGGTAAGTCACACATCAAACTCTACAGCATAATGGGAGACTTTAACACTTCACTCTCACTGAGACAGTAAGAGGTCACTGAGATAGAAAATAAATAGTGAAATAATGAAACTAACAGAATAAGAAACATATGAATCAAATGAAACTAACAGGTATCTACAAACTATTTAATACAAACACAAGAGAATATACTTTCTTCCTAGTGCTTCACAGAAACTACTCAAAACTGACCATACAGTTGGTCACAAAACAAGACTCAAGAGATACAAGAACATTGAAAGAACTCCTTTTATCATATCAGGCAAACATGGCTTAAAGCTGGACTTCAACAACCAAAGAAACAGCAGAAATCCTACAATGTACTAGAAACTAAACAAGTTTCTGCTCAAATACCATCATGTCAGGGAAGAAGTAAAGAAATAAAGATTTTCTAGAATTCAATGAAAATGAAGGCACAAAATACCCAAACTTATCCTACACAATGGAAGTAGTTATAAGAGGTAAGTTCATAGAACTAAGTGCATTCATGAGGAAATTGGAGCATTCTCATGATATTTATTTAAAAGTACACCTGAAGGCTTTAGAAAATGATGATGATGATGATGATGATGATGATGATGATGATGATGATTGTGATGGTGGATGGTGATGGTGATAATACTGAGAAGGAGGAGGAAGAGAAGAAGAAAAGTGGAGGAAGAAGAAGAGGGAGGAGAATCAGAAAAATGATGGAGGAATAAGTCAAGAAGAAGGGGAGGAGGAAGAGAAAAAAGAAAAAGAAGAAGACGAGGATGAGGAAAAGGAGGAGGAGGAGGAGGAGGAGGAGGAGGAGGAGGAGGAGGAGGAGGAGGAGGAGGTGTAAGCTCTGTAGGACCTGAGCGGGACTCTGAGTTAATCTTTGTTGCAGAGGCGAGTTTTTTGGGCAATCTGCTGGATGTCTCACCAGACCTTCCTTCACTAGTTTCTTCCTTCTGTTCAGGAAGTGAGTCTTTTTACTGTCCTTTGACCACAATAACACGCTATTAAAGCTTACTTGTAATATCTCAAAAAAACACAAAGATTTAAAAAACAAATAATCAATAAAACCTAGAGCAAGCCAGTAAGGTAGACCAACCCTTAGCCAAAATAAATAAAAATCAGAGAGACACCATCCAAATTAAAAATGTCAGAAAAGAGCAAGCTATCAACAGACACTGAAGAAATTCCAAAAATCAAGATCATGTACACTATCTGAATAATTCTATAGGCTCTAAGGAAAAGAAACATTCATTAATTTCTCTCAATAACAACAATAGTTAAAACAAAACAAAACAAAACAAACAAAAAAAAAAAGTGCCAGATGATTTTAGCATAGATTTCTTCCAGACTTTCAATGAAGATCTGATACCAACATTACTCAAATTGTTCCACAAACTACCAACAGTAGGAAAAATGCCAAACTCATTCTATAAGTCCACAGTCACCCTAATATCTAAACCACACAAAAACTCCACAAAGAAAGAGAATTTTAGATCAATCTCCACTATCAACATTGATGCAAAAAATTTCAATAAGATATTCACAAAATAAATCCAGGAACACATCAAAGTTTTCACCCACCATGATCAAGTAGGGTTCATCCCAGTGATGGAGGGATGGTTGAATGTTTTATTATATAAGAATATATCAATGTAATCCACCTTATAAACAAACTGAAAGAAAAAAAATCACAAGATTATCTCATTAGATGTTGAAAACTCTTAGACAAAATCTAAGAGTCCTTCATACTAAAAATATATATATACAGCAAACCAATAGTGAGTGTCAAACTAAAGGAGAGGAGATTAAAGCAATTCAAGTAAAAGCAGAGACAAGAAAAGGCTGCCCAAACTCTCCCTATGTATTCATTATAGTACTTGGAATTCTAGCCGCAGTTATAAGACAACTAAAGGAGATCAAGTGGATACAAAATGGAAAAGAAAAGTTCAAAGTATTGCTTTGCTGATGATATGATACTATGCAAAAGTGACAACAAAAATTCTAGCAAAGAACAGCTGGAGCTTACAAACACATCCAGAAAAGTGACTAGATACAAAATTAACAAAAAAAAAAATCAGTAGTCCTATTTTATATAAATGATAAACATGTTGTGAAAGCAACCTTAGAAACATATCTGCTACAATAGTCATGAATAATATAAAATGTTGTTGTGTAACTCTAACCAAGCTTGTGAAGATCTGTATAACAAGATCTTTATGTCTCTCAAGAAAAAAATATTCAGAAAGATATCAGAAAGTAGAAAGATCTCACAAGCTCATGGATCAGTAGAATTAACATATTAAAAATGACCATCTTACCAAAAGCAAACATTAGAGGCAATGCAAATTGTATCAGCATCTGAATACAATTCATTATGGTTCTTGAAAGAACAATTCTCACCATAAATATGGAAAAACAAAAAATTCAAGATAGCAATAACATCACTATACAATAAAAGAGCTTTGATAGAAATCACTATCCCTGATTTCAAACTATATTACAGAGCATTATATTTTATGTCGAATGAATATTGCATAGTATTAGTATTGAATGAGCCATGTTGCTCAATTTTATCTGATCAAAGTCTCAGAAATAATCCCACACACCTTCAGATAAAAAAAAGCCATACAATGACATAAAAGAAAGGATCTTCAATAAATGATGTTGATCTAACCAGATGTCTGCATTTAGAATAAAGCAAATATGTTGACAGCCAGATTTTACATGAGAGGTTAATTGAGTCAGGCAGCAAAATGGGGAAATGGTGTTACTTATTGGGGTCATGCTGATATCAGACAGGGTTTAGATGACAGAGATGAATGATTTATGGAGTCAGTACTACTGATGGACTAAAACTTCATAATCTGGGGCTTGCTAGAATGCTAAAATTCATTGAACTCTTTTAACTCTTAAGTATACATAAGTGTATAGTTACAGACAAATATATATTTGGTAATTATTTCCTGCTAGTGGCAACAGGGCATTAAGTAAAGAATTAGTTGTTAGAGTTCCTTTTTCTCTTGCTTATGGACTTCTCTTTAATGTCCATAAACTATTAGACTATATAATAAGGGAAGGAAAGACTTAACAATGTCTTTCCCATTAGAGAGATCAGGATTGTAATCCTGACATGAGTTATCTAAAGACTCTGCATTTCAGCATTAACTGATTGCAGCCATAAAACATGGTGAGTCATCTCGAGGAAGTCCTTAGTTTTTCCAAAATGTCTCCTAAAACAAATATATCCATCCTGCAACATACAAGTGAATCAGAAACCTCAAGGGAAAACCAGATACACTAAATCTAATAGAGGAAAAAGTAGGAAATCACTTGAACTCATTGGTTGAGGAGACAACTTCCTTAACATAATATAAGTAGCTCAGGCTCTAATAAATGGGACCTCATGAAACTATGAAGATTCTGTAAATCAATGGACACTGTCAATAGAACCCAGCCTATAGAATGGGAAAAGTTCTTTACCTACCCTACATTCTACAGAGGGCTAAAATACAAAACATATAAAGAACTCAAAAAAATTAGATACCAAGGAATCAAATATTCCAATTAAAAATGGGTTCAGAGCTAAATAGAATTCTCAATAAAAGAATCTCTAATGGTCAATAAACAGTTAATGAAATGTTAAATAATTTCAATCATCAGGGAAATGCAAATTCAAATGACTCTTAATATTCCACATTACTCCTATCAGAATGGGTAAGATTGAAAAATCAAAGAATAGCACAGGCTGGAGAGAATGTGGAGCAAAGCAACACCCCTTCACTACTGGGGGAGTAAAACCTTGTTCAAGTACACGTCATATCAATCTAGTGGTTTCTCAGAATACTGAAAAATTTTCAACCTGAAGATTTAGCTATACTACTACTAGGCATATACCCAAGCAATATTCCATGCCAATACCCAAGCAATATTTCATGTCACAAAGACTTGTGCTTGCAGATAGAAGCCTAGCATAAAAGTTTTCTGAGAGGCTTCACTTAGCAGCTGACTGAAGTTGATGCAAAAGCCCATAGTCAAATGCTGAAAGGAGGAAGGTGAGTCTTATGGAAGAATTGAAGAAAGGGCAGAGGGCTGAGGGCTGAGGATGGAATAGGAACTCCCCAGGAATGCCAACAGAGGCAACTCACTTGTATACTTGAAGGGTCTCAGTGACTAAACCATCTACCAAAGATCAAATGTGGAATGGACCAAGGAGCCCCCTCACAGCCACATATGTACCAGATGTCAAGCTCTTTATATGCTTTACCCCAACAACTGGAGTGGGTTCTGTCCCTAAAGCTCTTCCCTATCTGTGTGTCTTATTCACCTAACTAGGCTGCCTTCACTGACCTTGGTGGAAGAAGATGTACCTAGCCTTTTAGAGACTTGACATGCCAGGCAGATGGATATAAGGGGAGGTCTCTATCCTTTCACAGAGGTGAGAGGCAAATGTGGGGAGGGACTCTATTAGGATGAGTCCTTGGAGAAGGGGTACTAATCAGGATACAAGATTAATAGTATATATGAGAAAAAACAAAATATAAATGAATGGATAGATAGATAGATAGATAGATAGATAGATAGATAGATAGATGGTAGGCATGGCAATGAATGCCCTAGAATTTTAGCACCATGGATCACAAGATTGGAAGATTCCTGGGGCTTACCAGACAGTCTGATAGATGAGGATGTGAGTTTCAAGTTTGGTAAGAGATTCTGTCTCTAAGTGCATAGAAATTATTGCAGAAAATCCCTCATACAGATTTGTAGTATCCCACATACATACATACATACATACATACATACATACATACATTCATAGGCACCTGCATGTTCATGTGCAACACATACATTTATTCATGCATGTGTGTGCACATATGCACACATTTGTGCCTAATCATGAACACACACACACACACACACACACAAACACACATACACACACACACACACACACACACACACACACTATTCTATGTAAGTAGTAATGAGTCACCATCATCACCATAAAGGCTCTTAATTCAAATTTTTACACAAGAGATCAAAGATGATATTACCTGATGCATACTCCTCAGATAATCTGTAAACAAAAGATGGGTTCTGCAGCTCCATAAGAATCTCAGATTTTCCCCTACCCTTACCACAGCAAGAAGTATCAGAATTACATAGGCAGATTAACCTATGATCTTGGTAGGATGCACTCTACAGAGATTTCACTTTTGAATAAATAGAATGGATAGATGGAGATAATGTTGCCCCTGAGAAGCCATTCCTCATTCAGAAGTACACAATTAGCAGTGAATAGCTCTTTAGAGAAGGCTACCTCACCAACTAACTTCTTCAAGAGTCACAGTTTAACTAAAGCTAGTAGGGTTTTTGGCTTACATTCACTCCATCACTGATCATGGCTGCTTGGAGAGGCAGAACACAGAATGTTTGGCTGCTCTTAACCCATGCCTCTACCACTGTGGCTGGGCCTCAGGAAAGTGCCAAAACATGACTCCTGGAATGGGAAAGCAAAGTCTGAGATATAAGAAAGTCAGAGCTGGTTCGGGGTTTCCCCGAATCTCTGACAAGTACATGGTCATGGGCTTCTCAGGCTCTTTGACATCAAGGTGTGGCTGGGAGTGGCAGAAAATTAGAGAATGGAGTTGGTTTCCATGGGCTATAGCCCTGGGCCTGGGGAAAAGGCAAGCTCTGGCTAGTCCCAGCAGTGATAGTACTTGGTTTGGAGGATGCAGACTTGCTGGTGGTTGTGGCTGGGAATGCAGAGGTCTTCAAGGAGGCTGGGCTGTATTTCTGTAGTCAAAGTGCTTCTTCATGGCTCCCTAATACAGATCTTGATGAAAAGAGACAGTCTGTTGTTCCAGTCTATTATCATGGCAGAAAATAGATGTGTAAAATCTTACCCCTTCTCAGGGTGGGCTTGAGATTAAAGACCTTTTGCAGGGAGGAATGTCTGGTAAAAGAAGCTTATTGGCTAAGCCCTCCATACCTGTAGCTACCTCATTAGTATAGAGAACTGTCTTGAACAGTGACTAGTCACAGCTTTTTTATGTGAGAAACATGGCACGTGTTCCAAATCAGGATCTGGGAGGGAGCTAGGAGTCATCTAAGCCTCAAGTATGTGACAACCAAGTCTCCAAGTCTCAACCTGATCTGCCTTTCCAAACTTCCTGGCATGGTTTTATTTCCGACAAAAGCTCATTGAATATGGGCTGGGCTTCCAGAACTGGTGCCATAGATTCTAATCTGGATGACACAGACAATGCAGTCTTGCTTACACATTTGCTTAACCCCTATGTTACATTTGAAGGATGCTATTGTGATGTCAGCTCTTGAGTTTTGCATTAACTGCTTATCTCCTTGCTGTTATACAATATGTCACAAAAACAGATTAAGAAATGAAGGTTTCATTTTGTCTCACACTTTTGGGGACCATATACTAAAGGGAAAATTAAAATGGCAAGAATACAAGAGTCACATGCCATCCACATGTGAACATGAAGCAGGTTTTTTTTTTCTATTTTTTTTTCTTTTATTCTATCTGGGAATCCAGTCCCTGAAATAATGCTACCTTCAGCTAGGATATGTTTTCCCAACTCACTTAAACAGACCTAGAAACTCTCTCACAGACATGCATAGAAATCTGTTTTCATGGTGATTCTAAGCTCTTTTGAATTGAGTGTCATGGTTAATTATCACAGATTTAAGGAATTACATACTATTTCTTCACCACTGGGTACTTTATCAAACAGAAACCTGTACAATCTCTAGATAGATAAAAATTTTCTGTGACGTGTATTCCCCAAATATAAAAGTGTCATGAGAGTACATCTCTTAGAGAATGTTGTTTTATTTATGGACTGAAGTGGAGAAAAGCTTGTATCTGGAAGTGAAACAGCATTTGTGAGAAGGAGGAAAAAAATGAAGCCATGAGTTCTGTATGCTTTATGAAGACTGGGTTAGATTTCTAAACTGTGAGGTCAGGCTGCAACATTAGAGAATTCCAAGGAAGACATAAGTTGTAGTTTGAATGGGACACCAGCCACCCAACATGTATGGATTCATATGTTTGAATACTTAGTCCCCAGGAAGTGTCATTAATTAAAAGTCTCTGGACCATTTAAAGGGTAAGGCATTTTGGAGGAGGAAGGAGGGTTTCGTAAGGTGTATTACTGTGATCAGAGTTAAGGCTTTATAGCCTGCTGCACTACTTGCTAATCCTACTTCATGATTACAGACACATGACCATGCTACTCCTGCCTCCATGCTTTTATTGAAATAATCTATGCCTATGCATGTGAACTCTAACCCCAAACTGGCTTGGTTTAAGTTGTTTCCTAAAAGGTCTTTCATGAGAGTAATGGAAAAACATAACTATTTGTGTATGGATTAACAGAACTACATAGGAATCTTTAAAATAGTACATAAAATGATAGCTGATGATGATAGTTTATAAAAGAAATTTTTTAAATCTTCAATTATAAGAACTTTCTGCTTTTCTAATTCCAAGATTTTTGTGACTATCATAAAGTAAAAGAATAAATATTTTCCCAATTAGTTGATGACTGTTTTGTCCTTCTGACTGTATCCTTTGCCTTACAGAAGCTTTGTAATTTTATGAGGTCCCATTTGTCAATTCTTGATCTTAGTGCATAAGCTATTGGTGTTCTGTTCAGAAACTTTCCCCCTGTGCCAATGTCCTCCAGGGTCTTCCCCAGTTTCTTTTCTATTAGTTTCAGTGTGTCAGGTTTTATGTGGAGGTCCTTGATCCACTTGGAGTTGATCTTAGTGCAAGGAGATAAGAGTGGGTCAATTCTCATTCTTCTGCATGTTCACCTCCAGTTGAACCAGCACCATTTGTTGAAAAGGCTAATTTTTTTCCACTGGATGGTTGTAGCTCCTTTATCAAAGATCAAGTGACCATAACTCTGTGGGTTCATTTCTGGGTCTTCAATCCTATTCCATTTATGTACTTGCCTGTTGCTGTACCAATACCACACAGTTTTTTTTTTTTAACACAATTGCTCTGTAGTACTGCTTGAGATCAGGGATATTAATTCCCCTAGAAGTCCTTTTATTGTTGAGAATAGTTTTAGCTATCTTGGGTTTTTTATTATTCCAGATGAATTTCAGAATTGCTCTTTCTAGATCTATGACGAATTGATTTGGGATTTTGATGAGGATTGCATTGAATCTGTAGATTGATTTTAGCAAGATGGCCATTTTTACTATATTGATGCTCCCAATTCAAGAGCATGAAATATTTTTCCATATCCTGAGGTCTTCTTCGATTTCTTTCTTCAAGGACTTGAAGCTCCTGTCATATAGATCTTTCACTTGTTTGGTTAGAGTCATGCCAAGATACTTTATATTGTTTGTGGCTATTGTGAAGGGTGTTATTTCCCTAACTTGGGAAAAGATCTTTACCAACCCTATATCTGACAGGGGGCTAATATCCAATATATACAAAGAACTCAAGAAGTTAGACCCCAAAGAACCAAATAACCCTATCAAAAAATGGGGCACAGAGCTAAACAAAGAATTCTCACCAGAAGAAATTCGGATGGCCGAGAAACACCTTAAGAGATGTTCAACATCATTAGTCATCAGGGAAATGCAAATCAAAACAACCCTGAGATTCCACCTCACACCAGTCAGAATGGCTAAGATTATAAACTCAAGAGACAACAGGTGCTGGCGAGGATGTGGAGAAAAAGGAACACTCCTCCACTGTTGGTGGGATTGCAAAATGGTAAAAACGCTCTGGAAATCAGTCTGGCAGTTCCTCAGAAAATTTGGCATGCCACTTCCAGAGAACCCTGTCATACCACTCCTGGGCATATACCCAGAGGATTCCCTGCATGCAGTAAAGACACATGCTCCACTATGTTCATAGCAGCCTTATTTATAATAGCCAGAAGTTGGAAGGAGCCCAGATGTCCCTCAAAGGAGGAATGGATACAGAAAATGTGGTATATTTATACAATGTAATACTACTCAGCAATTAAAAATAATGAATTCATGCAATTTGTAGGCAAATGGTTAGATCTGGAAAATATCCTAAGCGAGTTAACCCAATCACAAAAGAATACACATGAAATGCAATCACTGATAAGTGGATATTAATGAGCCCAGAAGCTCTGAATATTCAAGGCACTATTAGCAAGTCAAAAGATTCCCAAGAAAAAGGAAGGAGAGGCCCCTGGTCCTGGAAGGACTGGATCCAGTTTTGTAGGAGAGTACCAGAATAGAGCAGAAAAATGGTGGGGTGGTGATTGGGGAATAGGCGGGGTGGGGGGAGTCGGGGGGTGGGATGGTGGGGTGGAAGAGGACATATGGGACATATGGTGAGGGGGGAACGGGGAAAGGGGAAAGCCTTCGGAATGTAAACAAAGCATATAGAAAATTTAAAAAATTGTAAAAAAAAAATAAATACTTTCTCTTTTATATTTGAGAATACTGTTTTTAACTTTGTATTGGAATATTTCACCTGTAATATCACTGAATACGTGTGTGGTGTGTGTGTGTGTGTGTGTGTGTGTGTGTGTGTTTATGTATGTTCATATGCAGTGTTCAGGTCTGCATATATCTATAAACAAGAAGATGAGGATAGCTATCTGCCTTACTTGCTGTCCACCATATTTTTGATACCAGAACACCTATTGAATTTGTAGCTTATTGATTAAGCTAGGTCATCTGGCTAGAGCACTCCAGAGGTCTGTCTGTCTCTAGCACTGACATTGTTGGCATGCCTGGCTCTGCCCAGAGTTTTCTGTTAATTCTGGAGTCTCAAACTCAGATCTTCTTGCTTACATGGCAAGCATTTTTTCCTTTCAGCCATGTGACCTTCCCCTACATATGTGTATCAGTGTCTTTTTTATAGTAGACCAAAGCCCCATTTCTGTGAATATACTACATATATTTCCCTTCACTGCTGTGAAATGAACTGGATGCCATTGAAACTGCTTAACAATCTTAGAAACTGATATCTTCATGATGCAAGTGTGAATGAACTGAAACTACTTTACAATTATTTTACTTAAATCACCTGTGATTTCAAAAATGTAAGTGAAAATACATTTTCATATGCATTTGAAAATCAGTGATTTTGTAAGTTTTGAATTTGAGCTAGAAACTGGATTTGTTCATTTCCTTTAACTGTAGGTTGTACATGCAATGTCAATCAAATCTTTTATCTTCACAGTCCAAAGTAACTTTGATATGTAAATTCATTAAATATCATTCCTGAGTCCTTCACTTCCCCATGATATGACAGCAAGAAGGATGAGCTACATGGCATAATTCATATTCTGAGCTGGGAATAGCAGCAGCAACAATAACAACAATAAAATCTCAGCTATATGAAGCACACTGCAGGACTTTTTTTCTAAAAAATACCCCAAAAAGTCATTTTATACTTATGCCCCAGATTTAACCTATTTAAAAAAGTAACTCCTATCACAAAATACAAACAACAATCTGTAGCATGCAGACAAAAAATTTAAAGTCAGAGAAAGGGTGCAATCACAGAGATTTGAAATCATATGAAATCAAGGGTAAAGTTAAGTGTAAGCCATGCCCAGTTCAGTGGCCATGGGGATGTAGGCTGCAGTCCATTTTTATGGAAATAATTGCAGAATAGATGTGAAAGTCTAACTTTGGTGCCTCTGAGTTAAATATTTGAGATAGTTTTGTCTACATGAAATCCTTCCAACTCTGCCTTTGTGTGCTTTATTTTTTAAAGACCAATAACTGATATCTTTGTTTCTGTGGGCACATGTGATGCTCATGTTTGTGCATGGTTACACTCCAGAGCTTGTTTGTGAAGAGTCTAAATGAGACTATGTCTTCCTTTATCATTCTCGGGTTTATTCTATTGAGACAAGGTTTCTCACTGAACATGCAACAAAGCCATTAATTCCAACAACTGCCTATATTTAGCTCTTACTATTCTGGTGTTCCATAGGCACAAGAATGTTTGGATGAGTGTCAGGAATTCAAACTCAGGTCTTGATTCTTTTACTGCAAGGAATATTGCCAATTTAGCTATTTCTATGTTTCCTATTCTACTTCTTTGATTGTAACTGTATCTAAAATAGAACTGTATATCAAAACACCTTAATGTGTATATGATAAGACCTGAAGACATTCCTCACTAATTATGTAATTATCTGAATTGGAATATCAGAGAAATTTTATTTAGAAGAAAATATTTGCTAGTTTTCTTTAACCCACTTTATTTGGCTTTTGTTTAACAAAGATTTGGCATAGATATTCATTAAAATAAACTCAAGAAAAAAAATGGTCATTTCATTAGATGCTGAAAAATCTCTTGCAAAAATCCAGCATCCCTTCATGATAAAAGTCTTGAAGAGGTGGGGAATCCAAAATCAATACCTAAACATAGTGAAAGCAATATACTGCAAACTGATAGCCAAAATCAAATTAAATGGAGAGAAACTTGAAACAATCCCACTAAAATCGAGGACCAGAAAAGGCTGCCCACTCTCTTCCTATCTATTCAATATAGAACATGAAGACCTAGCCAGAGCAGACAACAAAAGGAGGTCAAAAGTATACACATCTGCTACAGGCAGGAAATTGTAGTCAAAGGAAAACCAGAGTTCTTTGATCCAGGAAGGTACAGATTCAGTGATGACAGACAGACACCAATGCAGAGGTGGTTTGGAATCTGAGTGTATTTTGCTGCTCTGAGGCAAGAGCCTATAAGTATGAGGGATCAACATTCCCATTTCAAAAGATGTATCCAGTAAAGCAGGCACAAGGAACAATTGCCATAACCATTTGGCACAAGGAAATATAAAATCAGTCTGGTATAATGTTTTCCCATGTAATAGATATAGAGGGTCAATCATAGATAACATTAGTCTTCCTGATACAGAATCACTCTTGGTTAACAACAAACTTTTAAAGAGACTTCAAAGGGCATTTGATCAGACCCCCTGAGTCTAAATGAGTTTCCCTGAGTAAACTTTACCTGACACCTAGCTTTCTTCTGTAAAAACCTGAGATTCACTGTGCTTAATCAATGCTTTTCTTACCATAGTGTCAGAGCCACTCTCATTTACATATTGTTGGGAGGTAATTATGTAAACAACTGAGGCAAAGCATTGCAGTTCTAAGAAAAGAGATTTTTTGCCAGTGATATTACTTCAAAGAATGGATTACAATTTACTTGCTTGGACATTCTCAGCCCTTGCTACTAGTAAGAGGGGAAGTTTGGAAGCAAAGCAAATTGCCAAGTGTGACTATGGCTTCTAACTAGGGGTGTTCCACAGACTCCATGAGGCAATTCTCCACCCCAGTCTGTGGAACTCTGTCACACAAAATCTACTGCAGCTGCCGAAGCACAAATCAGAAAGGAAGAAGTCAAAATATCACTATTTGCAATGATATGATCGTATACTTAAGCAACCCCAAAATTTCCACCAGAGAACTGCTAAAGCTGATAAACAAGTTTAGCAAAGTGGCTGGATATAAAATTAACTCAAACAAATCATTAGCCTTCCTCTACTCAAAGGATTAACAAACTGAGAAAGAAATTAGAAAAATGACACCCTTCACAATAGTCACAAATAATATTACATACTTTGTTGTGACTCTAACAAAGTAAGTGAAAGATCTGGATGACAAGAACTCCAAACTTCTGAAGAAAGAAATCGAAGGAGATATCAGAAGAAGGAAAGAACTCCCATGCTCATAGATTGGCAAGAATAATATAGTAAAAATGGCCATCTTGCAGAAAGCAATCTACAGTTTCAATGCAATCCCCATTAAAATCTCAAATCAATTCATCATAGAGTTAAAAAGAGCAATTCACAAATTCATCTGGAATAACAAAAAAATCCAGGATAGCTAAAACTATTCTCAATAATAAAAGATCTCCTGGGGGAAATCACCATCCCTGACCTCAATCTCTACTACAGAGCAATAGTGATAAAAGCTGTTTGGTATTGATACAGGGACAGGCAGGAAGATCAATGGAATAGAATTGAAAATCCAGAAAAGAACCCAAATACATACAGTCACTTGATATTTGACAAAGGAGCTAAAAATATCCAATGGAAAAAAGACAGCATTTTTAACGAATGGTGCTGGATCAACTGGAGGTCAGCATGCAGAAAAACACAAATCGACCCATTCTTATCTCCTTGTACAAAGCTCAAGTCCAAGTGGATGAAGGAACTACAAATAAAACAAGACACACTAAGACACACTGAAGCTTACAGAGGAGAAAGTGGTTAAGAATAGTGAACACATGGGTACAGGGGACAATTTTCTGAATAGAACACCAAGGGTTTATGTTCTAAGAACAAGAATTGACAAATGGGACACCTCATAAAACTGCAAAATTTTTGTAAGGACACTGTCAATAGGACAAAATGGCAGCCAACCAGCTGGAAAAGATCCATACCAATCCTACATTCCATAGAGGGCTAATAGCCAATGTATACAAAGAACTCAAGAAGTTCGACTCCAGAGAGTCAAATAACCCTATTAAAAAAATGAGGTACAGAGGTAAACAGGGAATTCAACAGAGGATATTTGAATGGCTCTGAAGTACATAAAGAAATGTTCAGCATCCTTAGTTATTAGGGAATGCAATTTAAAACAACACTGAGACAACACCTCACACAAGTCGGAATGGCTAAGATGAAAATTACAGGGGGCAGCAGATGCAGAAGAGGATACGGGGAAATCAGCACTCTGTTAGTGGGATTGCAAGCTGGTAAAAACCACTCTGGAAATCAGTTTGGCTTTGGTGGTTCCTCAGAATATTAGACATAGTACTACCTGAGGACCCACCTATACCACTCCTGAGCATATGTCCAGAAGATGCTCCAACATGTAATAAAGACACATGCCCCTCTATGTTCATAGCAGCCTTATTTATAATAGCCAGAAGCTGGAAAGAACCCAGATGTCCTTCAACAGAGGAATGGATACAGAAACTGTGATTATATATACATACATACAAAATGGAGTACTATTCAGCCATTAAAAACAATGAAGTCATGAAATTCTTAAGCAACTAGATGGAACTAGAAAGTGTCACCTTGAGTGAGGTGACCCAATCACAAAAGAATGCATATCGTATGCACTTACTGATAAGTGGGTGTTAGCCCAAAAGCTCAAAATAAATAAGTTACAAGTCACAGACTACAGGAAGCTCAAGAATAAGGAAGACTGAAGTGGGGGTAATTTAGTTCCTCTGAGAAAGAGAACAAAATGCTCCCAGGAACAATTATGGAGATAGAGTGTGGAACAGAGACTGAAGGATAGGCCACCCAGAGGATGGCCTACCTGGTATGGCCATCCTATAACCAGTCACCAAACCCTAGCACTATTATGAAAGACAAGGAGTTCTTACCAAAAGGAGCATGCCATGGTTGTCTCCGGAGGGCCCTGCCAGAGCCGTATACATACAGAGGCAGATGCTAACAGCCAGCCATTGGACTGGGCATCTGGTCCCCAATGGAGGAGTTGGAGGGTGGACTGTAGGAGCTGAAGGGCTTAACATCCCCATGGGAAAAATGAAGATGTTGACCACCCAGACACTCCAGGGACTAATCCATCAACCAAGTGGTACACATTGCTAGAGCCAAAAATGTGGCAGAGGATACTTCTTCAGGCATCAGTGGGATGCATGGTCCTTGGTCAGGTGAATGCTCAATAGATGCCCCAACAAAGGGAAATATAGGTGGGGGAGGTGGGAGTGGGTCAGGTGGAGGGGCATTTATTTGAATGCAGGGGTTGGGAGGAGGGGTTGGGAGGAGGGGTTGGGTGTATTTGGGGAGGGGGAAACAGGGAATGGTTTAGCATTTGAAAGGTAAATGAAACTTTGTAATTTTATGAGGTCCCATTTGTAAATTTTTGATCTTAGAGCATAAGCTATTGGTGTTCTGTTCAGGAACTTTCCCCCTGTGCCCATGTCCTCAAGGGTCTTCCCCAGTTTCTTTTCTATTAGTTTCAGTGTGTCTGGCTTTACGTGGAGGTCCTTGATCCACTTGGAGTTGATCTTAGTACAAGGTGACAAAACAACAATTAACAAATTGGGAAAAGATCTTCACCAACCCCACATCTGACAGAGGGCTAATATCCCATATATACAAAGAACTCAAGAAGTTAGACCCCAAAGAACCAAATAACCCTATTAAAAATGGGGTGCAGAGCTAAATAAAGAATTTTCACCAGAAGAAATTCAGGTGGCTGAGAAGCACATTAAGAGATGTGGTATATTTATACAATGGAATACTACTCAGCAATTAAAAATAATGAATTCATGCAATTTGTAGGCAAATGGTTGGATCTGGAAAATATCATCCTAAGTGAGTTAACCAATCACAAAAGAATACATATGAAATGCAATCACTGATAAGTGGACATTAATCAGCCCAGAAGCTCTGAATACTCAAGGCACAATTAGCATATCAAAAGATTCCCAAGAAGAAGGAAGGAAAGGATCCTGGTCCTGAAAAGACTGGATACAGATGTGTAGGAGGTTATCTGAACAGAGAAATGGAGGGGGTGATTGGGGAATGGGTGGAGCGAAGAGGACTTAGGGGACATATGGTGAGGGGGGGAACTAGGAAAGGGGAAAGTCTTTGGAATGTAAACAAAGAATATAGAAAATAAAGAAAAAATTAAAAACAAAAGAAAACTAAAAAAAAAGAGAGAGATGTTCAACATTATTAGTCATCAGGGAAATGCAAATCAAAACAACACTGAGATTCCACCTCACACCAATCAGAATGGCTAAGATTAAAAACTCAAGAGACAACAGGTGCTGGCTAGGATGTGGAGAAAAAGGAACACTCCTCCACTGTTGGTGGGATTGCAAGATGATACAACCTCTCTGGAAGTCAGTCTGGCGGTTCTTCAGAAAATTGGGCATGACACTTCCAAAGGACCCTGTCATACTACTCCTGGGCATATACCCAGAGGATTCCCCTGTATGTATAAAGACACATGCTCAACTATGTTCATAGCAGCCTTATTTATAATAGCCAGAAGTTGGAACGAGACCAGATGTCCTTCAAAGGAGGAATGGATACAGAAAATGTACATATTTCTACAATGGAATACTACTCAGCAATTAAAAATAATGAATTCATGCAATTTGTAGGCAAATGGTTGGATCTGGAAAATATCATCCTAAGTGAGTTAACACAATCACAAAAGAATGCACATGAATTGCAATCACTGATAAGTGGATATTAATGAGCCCAGAAGCTCTGAATACTCAAGGCACAATTAGCAAATCAAAAGATTCCCAAGAAGAAGGAAGGAGAGGACACTGGTCCAGAAAAGACTGGTTCCAGTTTTGTAGGAGAGTACCAGAACAGAGAAAGGGTTGTGGGGTGATTGGGGATGGGCTGGGGGAGGGGGGAGAGGACTTATGGGACACATGGATGGTGAGGGGGGAACTGGGAAAGGGGAAAGTCTTTGGAATGTAAACAAAGAATATATAAAATAAAGAAAAGAAAAAAAAGAAAGGTAAATGAAGATTATATTCAATAAAAATGCCTTTAGATATAACATTTGATCTCTAAGTTCTTGCTAAATGATTCCATACATAATTATAGTTATTTCAGAAATCAAATATGTAAATATATTTCACATTAAGAATTTTTAATAAAATAAACTCTTCTACTCATACTGTTTCAAGAATCCTGGCCACTTACTACTTGGCACTTAGCCACATTTAAGTAAAAATTTTTAGAATTCATGATATCATCAGAAGAAAAACAATTATTCCATCGCCAAAGGCCAGACTTGATTAGTCAAAAAAAATATGACAAACTGTTGCATTCAATTACATAGGTAAGAAATTAATAATATGGTATTTTACATGGCTTGCATAATGAATATACTAGACATGGAAAGCTTTTAGGTCTCTCTTAGATATTTAGCATAGATGAATGTCTTCATGTTGCTTTAATGACCCTGAATATCACCCTTGTGAATTTGAGTTTTCAGTAGAGAATTTAAGTAAAATTGTCTTTTAACTACTTTTCAATTCTTAATACATTTGGATTATTATGCTAGTTTAAAATGACTTTTTAATGGAGTAATCTATTTATTTACTCAATAAATATACCACATTTCATCAATTTCATGACCATGTTCTAACCAAACATCAGAAAATAGAATAAAATGAAAGGTGTATCTATTTTGTCAATTGCCTTTTGTTTTTTTAGTATTGAAAAGGTAATAAGGAGCTAATCACCAGTTCAATAAATGTTCAACGTGAAAAAATGTATAAAAGTGAATAGGGACTGTAAAATAGAAGCAGGGGAATCTATGCTTTCCAGAAGTGGTGATAAGTCATTCAGATAGCACATGTGAGTAGAAATAATAGCATGATCATGGAGGGAGATCCCAGCATATGCTTTGACCATCTGAGAGGTCATAAGAAAGGCACTGTGTTGGGTTTACCAAGAACATAAGCCTTAAAGACACAAGGCTGAGGCAGTGATGTTTACAATCTGGCAAAAGTACCCTTTACTTCCTGTGAACCAGTTTTTGTTGAATAGTAGAATCTACTCTTGGGGGTTACTAAACTTCAATCCTCATTACTGAAACTTGAAAGATGATCTTCTCACATATTCTCATAATGAAATCATCCCCTGGTAATGCACCTCCCCAACATGATCTGTAGGAAGTACAAAATGATATATATACACATGTATAATATACAAATATTTAAATATATAGGAATACTTACACACATATGTTAATATAAATGCTAATATATTTGTATATGTATACTTAAATATATATATATATATATATATATATATATGCATCACATACATATATGTATGTACATTTATATATTTTAGAGGACCTGTATTTTTTTTAGGCTGCTTACAAACTCTTTTAACTTCAGCTTCAAGGGATTATTCTCTTCTTGCTTCCTCAGGTACCCACACACATACACATAATTTTAAGATTAAATAAAGCTTAACTAGTAAAATATAATAATTAGAACATTACCAAAATATAATTTGTCCTTGAACCCTTTCTTCCTGAAAGAGTCAAACGAAAATTATATATATTAAGGCCTTGAATGATCTTGGGTAAGTAAATAGTATAAAATGATATAATGGGGCTAGCACATGACCATTTATTCTTTTTCCCCATTTCTATACTTCCCTCCCCCTTCTCTTACTCTCTCTCTCTCTCTTTCTCTTTTACTTTCATTATCATCACATCTATATATTTATAGATGATTTGTTATTGTGTTTCTGATTGTGCATATGCTTTTGTTTCAAGATAGTTTTAGGCTCTTTGCTGTTCAATTGGGAATAGAATAAAAGAAAAAAATTCAAAGTAAAGAGAGCTACCAGGAATGTAATTTTGATTTTGGATCATGAGAAAGCCGAAAGATAAATTTCTTATTTAAAAAAAATATATCTTTTGAAGAGGTAGGATCATAGAATGTAAAAGAAGTTTGTTTGTAGATATATCATATTGGAGACTGCTTTAATAAATTTATGGTAACATAAATTACTGACATGCTGGGAAATTGCCTAGCTTAGTCTTTTAAATCAAAATATCTACATATTCAGACATTCCACTCTGTGACATACTTAAGACTTTATATATTTTTCACCCCAAAATATGTACAACACACAAATATTAGTGATTTATAAGAACATATAAGCAGACGGAATAATGACAAGAAATGTCTTCCACTCCCCTAATACGATTGGACATGGAAAATCTTGCAACAAAGAAATAAGTTGTGCAGCCAGGCAGTGGTGGTGCACGTCTTTTATCCCAGCACTTGGGAGGCAGAGGCAGGCAGATTTCTGAGTTCGAGGACAGCCTGGTCTACAGAATGAGTTCCAGGACAGCCAGGGCTACACAGAAAAACCCTGTCTTGAAAAACTAAAAAAAAAAAAAAGTTAATAAGTTGTGCATTTGTGTGATTTTGTGTGATATAATAGGATAGAGAAATTTAACAGTTGAAAGACTCTTGAATATACTCACTTATGATGCTAAAGCAAAATATAAACAAGAATGTGCTCAAAGAATATGTCCAGTCATATCTAAGCTGTGGAGTGATAAAAACACTGACATCTTGGTGATAAAAGCAAGGACTCAAAGGGGTTGCCCTCATGATAATATGCAGTGTATTAAATTTTCAGGATATCATTGATTCTGGCTGAGGAGAGGGTAAGCGTATTTGCCTCTCAAGCATAATAACTTGAGTTAAAATTCCTAATGCTCACACAAAGGCTAGGTGTGACCTGACAGATACCTGTGATGCCTCTCTGTAATGAGTGGATTAAAAAGGCCTAGAGCAGTGGGGATCTGACTAACATAAGGCTCAATGAGACAGGTTGTCTCAAGACAATGCAGCACACAAAGGTAGAACAAGAAACCTTATAGCATCATCTGGTCTCCAAATGGGAGTACATACATCAGATCTATCAGATCACTATCTTATTTACTATACTTTATTATCATCATCATCATCATCATTATTATTATTATTTATTCAATATATTCTTCATTTAAATTTCATATACTAAATCCTTTCCCAGGTTCCCACCTGCCTCAATGTATCCCAGGTAGGGCAGTCTCTGGGTGGCCTTTCCTTCAGTCTCTGCTCCACATTTTGTGTCCATAATTGCTCCTGTATTTTGTTTCCTACCTCAGAGGACCCAAAATACCTCCACTTCAGTCCTCCTTCTTCTTGAGCTTCCTGTGTTCTGTCACATGTAATTTGTTTATTTTGAGCTTTTGGACCAACATCCACTTATCAGTGAGTGCATACCATGTGCATTCATTTGTGATGGGTTACCTTACTCAGGATGACACTTTCTAGTTCCATCCATTTGCCTAAAATTTCATGAATTTGTTCTTTTTAATAGCTGAATAGTACTTCATTGTGTAAATGTACCACAATATCGGTATCCATTCCTCTGTTGAAGGACATCTGCATTCTTTCCAGCTTCTGGCTATTATAAAGCTTCTGTGAACATAGTGGGACATGTGTCCTTATTACATGTTGGAGCATCTGCCAAGGGGTGGTATAAGTGGGTCCTTAGGTAGTACTATGTCTAATTTTCTGATTTCCAGAGTGGTTTTACCAGCTTGCAATCCTACCAACAATGGCTTAGTGTTCCTTTTTTCCCACAACTTCTTCAGCATCTGCTGTCCTCCTGTGCTTTTCATCTCAGCCATTCTGACTTGTGTGAGGTGTTATCTCAGTGTTGTTTTGATTTGCATTTCTCTGAGAACTAAGGATACTGAACATTTCTTTAGGTGGTTCAGAGCCATTTGAGTTTGCTCCCTTGAGAATTCCCTGTTTAGCTCTATACTCCATTTTTAAATAGGGTTATTTGAATCTCTGGAGTCTAAGTTCTTGTGTTCTTTGTATACATTGGCTATTAGCCCTCTATGTGATGTAGGAATGGCAAAGATATTTTCCCAATCTGTTGGCTGTTATTTTTGTCCTATTGACAGTCTTCTTTGCCTTACAGAAAATTTTGCAGTTTTATGAGGTCCCATTTGTCGATTCTGGTTCTTAGAACATAAGCCATTGTGACTATATTCAGAAAAATTTCCCCTGTGCCCATGTGTTCAAGATTCTTGCTACTTTTTCCTCTATAAGATTCAGTTTGTCTGCTTTTAGGTGTAGGTCCTTGATTCACTTGGACCCCTAGCAGCACACAGGACATTCATTCAGTAAGAACCACCCCTACCTCTGGTGTCCCTGAATCACAGTGACTCACTACTCAGCAACCACAATATCCCCGTCCTCCTTCCATAATACCACTCCCCTTTAGTTCCTTCTCCCCTTCCTCCACTGCTGCCTACCCATTAGTTCTGCTGTGGTAGACCCCTGCCAGAACTGTCACAAGGAGGATCCCATCTCCTGATTCTTTCTAGAGAACCAGCATCACACAGGTCATTCGAACCAGCTCCATCCAGGGTATTCAACTCTTGCAAAGTCTGCCACAGAGAAGACCCCATCTCCTGATAGTTCCTGGAGAACCAGCCATCTGCAGGGCATTTGAGAGGACATGAATCTCTGGAGTACAGATAAAAAAGCCACCATCAGAGACAGTAAGACAAGCTAATACCTGAGATAACAAGGCAAACACAAGATCATTAACAACAAAAACCAAGGCAACATGGCACCATCATAACCCAATTCTCCCAGAACAGCAAATACTGGATGCTCCATCACATTGGAAAAGCAAGAGCTGGATTTAAATTCACATCTCCTGATGCTGATAAAAGACTTCAAGAAGGACATAAATAACTCTGTTAAAGAAATAAAGGAGAACATGGGTGAGCAGGTAAAGGCCCTTAAAAAGGAAAAACAAAAGTCTCATGAAGAATTACAGGAAAACACAAACAAACAGGTGAAGGAACTGAACAAAACTATCCAATATCTAAATATGGAAGTAGAAACAATAAAGAAATTCAAAGTTAGTGATCTCTGGAGATAGAAAGCCTTGGAAAGAATTCAAGAGTCATAGATGCAAACATCAACAAGAGAATTCAAGAGATACAAGAAAGAATCTTGGATGCTGAAGGTCCCATAGAAAACACTGAGTCAACAGTCAAAGAAAATGTAAAATGAAAAAAGCTTGTAACCCAGAATATCCAGCAGATCCAGTACACAATAAGAAGACCAAACGATTATAGGTATAGAAGAAAGCAAAGGAACACAACTTAAAGGACCAGTAAATATCTTCAGCAAAATTAAAGAAGAAAACTTCGCTAACATAAAGAGAACATGAGCATACAAAAAGCCTACAGAACTCCAAACAGACTAGACCAGAACAGAAATTTCTCTTTTCACATAATAATCAAAACACCAAATGCACTAAACAAAGAAAGAATATCAAAAGCAGTAAGGGAAAATGGTCAAGTAACATATAAATGCAGACCTATCAGAATTGCAACAGACTTCTCACCAGAAACTATGAAAGCTAGAAGTTCCTGAGAAGATGTCATACCGACCATAAGAGAACATAAATGCCAGCCCAGACTACTGTACCAAGCAAATCTCTCAATTACCTTAGATGGAGAACCCAAGGTATTCCATAACAAAAGCAAATTTACACAATATTATTCCACAAATCCAGCTCCATAAAGGATAATGGGTAGAAAATACCAACACAAGGTGGGAGAATAAAAGCAATAAAGTAATCTTCCTTCAACAAACCCAAAAGAAGATAGCCACACAAACAATTTCACCTTTAACAAAGAAGAAAACAGTTAGCAACAATCACTTTTCCTTAATATCTCTTAACATCAATGGTCTCAATTCCGAAATAAAAAGACATAGACTAATTAACTGGATTTGTAAACAGGAACCAACATTTTGCTGCATACAAGAAACCTCAGTGACAAAGGCAGTCACTACTTCAGTGTCAAAGGTTGGAAAATAATTTTCCAAGCCAATGGTCCCAAGGAAACAGCAGGAGTGGCCATTTCTGTATTGGATAAAATTGACTTTCAACAAAAAGTTGTCAAAAAAGGTAAGGAAGGACACTTTATACTGGTCAAAGTAAAAGTCTACCAATACGAACTCTCAATTCTGAACATCTGTGTTCTGAATGCAGGGGCACCCACATTTATAAAAGAAACTTTACTAAAGCTTAAAGCAAATATTGCACCCCACACAACAATAGTGGGAGGCTCCAACACACTCAACAATGTACAAATCATGGAAACAAAAACTAAACAGAGACACAGTTTGACTAACTGTAGTTATGGACCAAATGGATCTAACAGATATTTATAGAACATTCCATCCTAAAGCAAAAGAATATACTATTCACTTTAAATTTTTTTCAGAGCAATAACGAATGAACATAATTTTCAAATCTTCATATGAATAACTAGTTATGTATTTTGTCTACAATATTAAGACGGTTGATTATGGATATGATATTTAGAATTTTCAGTGAACATATTACATATTACAGACTGTGTTTATTGCAAAGAAGATAGATCATAAGGAATAAGTATAAAGTTTATCTTTTTGCACTACAAATTAAACAAAAGTGACACATGGATGTGGTACATAAAGGAGAACTCAGGAAGCTCACACAAAAGCCAGCCCACAAATTTCAGGACATCAGAGAGGCTTTATGTTTAGTAAGATGAGAAGCAAGGACTCAAAGCTGAGACTGACCTATATATCCATATTCTTCCCTGCCTGCAGCAGCATTCGCACCCAGAAATGTGTTATGAGACATGTCAAATCACAAGCCAAGCAAAGTCCATTTGTTTTTGTGTGTATTTCTAGAACATCCTTTTCCACTCTCTGGATTATTCTTAATAGTGAATGCTACCCTGAAGACAAATAAAACTACTGAAGAGAAATAAGAGACAGATAGTGAAGATTTGACAGAGTGATCTGAGGACTCTGAAACAAGGAAACTAGTGCAAGAAGGACGGGCTTCCTGAGTTTGGCTCAGGAAGCTTCACAAATTAAACATAAACTAGAAAATTATGTGAATCACTTTAGATGATCAGAGGCATGCCTGGATTTAAAGATCCCTCCTGAAAATTTTCTAGAGAAATAAAAAATAAAGGAAACCTAGAAGAATGAAACTTCCTCAGACACTAACAATAGATGCAAATTCAACATGAATTTTGCACCATAGTACAGGCCCACTTTCTCTTGTTGATCAAATAGTCAATGTTAGAATAATAACTTGGGGCATCTGGAGCCTTCTTTTGGCAAAGATAAAGCTATTTAAGAATAACTTCTTGTCTTGACAATTTGCTCATAAGAAAGGGGGACAAACACCTGGGAGGCTAAGCCAGTACATGACAAATACAAAGGGGAACATTCTCAGCCAGCCATTGAACTGATTACAGGATTCTCAATGGAGGAGCTATAGAAAGAACCCAAGGAGCTGAAGGGGTTTGCAGCCCCAAAGGAGGAACATCAATATGAGCTACCCAGTATTCCCAGAGCTCCCAGGAACTAAACCATCAACCAAAGAGTACACATGGTGGGACCCATGTCTCCAGTTGCATATGTAGCAGAGGATGGCCTTGTTAGACATCAAAAGGAAGAGAGGCCCTTGGACTGAGAAGGCTAGTTGCCCTAGTATAGGGGAATGCAAGGACAGGGAAGCGGGAGTGAGTGGATTGGTGAGCAGGGAGGGGGGATGGGCTAGGGGATTTTTGTGTGGGGAGGAACCAGGAAAGGGGACAACATTTGAAATGTAAATAATAATATATAAAACACAATGTGTCTAATTAAAAAATAGGGAAGCAAAAAATAAACAGAGAATTCCAGTTTCTCTAGAAGGTGATGTCTTCTAAAAATTTGTGTTTTATATATTATTATTTTAAACTCTTCTTTTATCTAAAAGGATAATATGTATTATTATTATTATTATTATTATTATTATTACATGACATTTTCACTGCATGTCAAGGCAATACCTATCTCTAGGAATAATTTCATGTATCATAAACAAAAAGATATTCCCCATCCTAGGAATGAGAGAACAGGGTAATGTGTGTTTATGTGGATGTGTTATTTATGTGTGTGTTTTCACACTGCAGTCTTAATAGTTTGTTTCCTTGGCTGTAAAAATGAAAAGATAATGACATCTTTATTGTTCACTAATTGTTCAATTAAGCAAGATCACAGATGACAATTCTAATGTGCTGCTTTACTCCAAGACAGTGATATTTTTGGTGCAAATAATCTGTTCCCAAATAAGACAAATAACTTCGCTTGGGAAAGTAATAATATGCAGTGAACATTTAAAATCATCCTGGTGAATTCGGTTGATCAGATCTGAGTGTCTTCTGACTTTGATAAAAAGTATCTTTCAAATTCATATCACTGGATCAGCACACTTACATATGTGTATCCTTAAAAGTATAAAGGCAGGGATGGAATAGCCCTTCTGCCCATATTGGAAACTGGGTATTTACCCAGCAGAGTTTGCTCTGCTTCTACCCCATCCAATCTTCCTCATGATGCTTTCAAAGTAGAACATTTGACACAGTGAAATCAACTAATGGATGCTGGGGGCAACTTCCAATATTTGTTTGCTGCTGTTGTCTATTGTTCTTTGTTTATATTTCTACAAAGAAAAGGAAGAAATAAGAATGAAAAAAGAAAAAAGAAAATGATTGGGCAAATATTTGGAATTTTATTAAAAGTCAGAAGTTCACACTAGTACACACTCCCCCCCGCCAAACGAAAGGAGAATTTAAAGTACTAGGGAAGGTTTGTTGCATTTTCTCTCCCCCTAGTCCTGTCTTTTTCTTCTTGTAAGAATGAATATAGTGATTAAAGTAAAATATCTTAAAAGCCAGGGTACTTGAAAAAGATCACAATCATCTAGAAGCAGAAGACATAGTTTTCCCTAGGCTCATGGACAACATACAGTTCAGCCACGTGGACAGAAGCATGTACCAGTGTTAAACCTCGAAAAACATATGAAACCAATATACATTATCTTTTACCAAAATGGAAGAATAAATGAAAAAATTGAAGAAAAATTGGAACACTGACAAATATAGGAAGTAAACAAGTATACATATATAAGAAATTAAAATAAAAAACATTATAAAATTAGAAAACAGTCATAGAAGAATGAATACTCAAAAATCACATACTAGAAAACAAGGCACAAGAAGGAGGCTCACAAAAGAAAATTCATCTCTTATTAAAAAAATGAAATGCCATTGAATTTAAACTGTAATTATCTATAAACCAGAGCTGGAAAGAGAAATAATAACATGTTTTATGATGTCAATAAATGAAAAAACAGAAAGTATAGAGAGAATCAGTAATTTCAAAGAGCTAATTAATATGATCAACAGATTTGCTAAGTCATTAGCTATATCTGTGCAAAGAAAGAAAATATAAAAATATAAAATCAGAACTAAAACAAGGACATATGACTATATAGATATCAAGAACTGGAAGTACAGTTTAGTTGGGGGATATTGCCTGAAGATAATCATCAGGAACTAGGTAAGCTATTGACTGTCGACTGAGCTTCACACAAAAAATAATATCTGAGAAACCCTCATTCAAAATTTATTTTAAATTCAGGAAAATTAATAAGTATATAATATTAGAAAACTCCCAAAGGACTACATCATCATGTATGAATTTTATCACAGTTTTTAAAGTTGAGAATATGTTTTCTCAAAATTTTCAGTAATTGAAAGAAAATAATATTTCTTAATTGGCTGAATAAGTCTACCATTTGCCTTTGATACAAAGGCCACATGCAAGAAAATATATTAAAGATAATTTCAGATGCAAAATTGTGAAAAATAACCATGAAGCAAACAGTGAAGAAAATAGCAAAAAAAAAAACAAAAAACAAAAAAAAACTACAGCAAGGATTCCCCAGAATGAATTCTAGGTACAGAGGCATATTTCTATATTAAAAATCAATTAGCATTATGTTTTTAACAGGAAATATGATGCTAATCAATGCCAAAGTAACAATTGACAAAATGCTAAATTTAAAATTAAAAATATGAATGAGAAATTTCCAACATTGTCATCACAGACTTAGAGTACCTCTGAACAGACTACATTTAGTAGTATTTTTTCAACAGCAAAATACACAGATATAATCCAAAGTTTGGGGTAAGGGAAGGATACTGATTGTTACAGTAGGAATTAAATCAGTGGGACTGACTGAAGCTAGGAGTCATGAAGAAGAGATAGAAAGATCTCTATGCTAGAGAGGTCACAGTGAAGTTATTATTGAAAGCTCATATATATATATATATATATATATATATATATATTCATGTGAAGTTTCAGGAGGACAGAATATTCATCACACTTTTAAGAGAACAGAAAATATAAGAAGGTTCAGAATCACAATTCCAAAACCTAAAAGGGAGCTACAAAATGATCACCATGTTAGACTGCCAGACTAGAATGTTCTCTAATGAGCAGGGCTGAATGTCCAGAATTAAAATTCAACAAGCAATTTCAGAGCAAATGCAATAATCACTTCAGAAAATCAGTACCAGTCAGGCCAAGCAAACTCAAGAAAATGCCCATACTCACACAGAGGTGATAAATGTAAAATAAATAGCACTTATGAAAATTAATGGAAATCTCAAGGGTGCTACAGAAAAAGAACTCACACCCTCTTGCTTTGGAGTGGTGGGAATGTGAGAATTTAGGTGGAGGTGTTATTTGCAAACATTATGAATTTCCTAACTGTCACCAAAGAGTTAATCTTAAAACTTTTGATGTCATTAAATTTGACATTTTGGGTTATTTAAAATATGATTAAAATTTAACAATGTAAATTTCACCTAGTAATTGTAGTTTAAAATTACATTACTAATGGAAGGAGGCTCAGTTTCTAATAGCATGTAGGCTCCATGACTTGTGTTTAGTTCCCAGAATGAATATGAAATGCTGTGAATGCTCTTATAACCCAATATAGGAGGTAGCATGAGGCATTGGAAGCCTTCTAGCCTAGTCTAGCTAATGAAATCATCCTGTCTCAAAAATCCTGTTGTGGTTGATGGGTAAAATATGGGGTTGATGAGATTATTTAGCTGGCTGAATAGTAAGATACTAATTGTCTTAAAGTAGTAAAAGGAGAATCAACTTTATATTTTTCTTCTGACCATAACACATATGCTAAGGTACTCCGTCTCAATAATAGTTAAATGAGGAGTTTTTTACATTATTAAAAAATGACAACCAAAGGGTGGATACTTCATTCCTTCTTAGAAGGAGGATTAAAATAACCATGAGAGAAGATACAGTGACAAAGTGTGGAAGCAGAGACTGAAGGAAAGTCCATCCAGAGACTCTTCTACCTGGGGGTTCATTCCATATAGAATTACCAAACCCAGACACTATTGTGGATGCCAACAAGTTCTTGCTGACAGGAGCCTGATATAGCTGTCTCCTGAAAGGCTCTGACAGTACCTGACAAATACAGAAGTGGATGCTCACAGCCATCCATTGGACTGAGTACAATGTCCCCAATGGAGTAGCTAGAGAAAGAAGCCAAGGAGCTGAAGGGGTTTGCAGCCCCATAGGAGGAGCAACAATATGAACAAACCAGTACTCTCAGAGCTGCCAGGGGCTAAACCACCAACCAAAGAGACCCATGGAGGGACCTATGGCTCCAGCCGCATATGTCACAGAGGATGGCCTTGTCAGATATCAGTGACAGAAGAAGCCCTTGATCTTATGAAGGCTCGACACCCCAGTGTATAGAAATGTCAAGACAGGGAAGCAGGAGTGGGTGTGTTGGTGAGCTAGGGGATGGGGATGGAATAAGAATGTTTTGGAGGGAGAACCAGAAAAGGGGATAACATTTGAAAGGTAAATAAAGAAAATATCTAATAAAAAGAAAACAACAACAGAAATAGTTTCTGAGGAATAATAACCAAAGTTTTTCTGTACCCAACAATTTCACATACATATGAAAATCTGCTTATCTATGAACACACAGACACACAAACACACACAAGTACAAACACAATTTCATTCATATTTTGTGCTGGCCATCATATATTTAAATTTAGGTGAACTTCTCTACCTGGAACATTATAGTAAGTAAACACATTAATTAATTCTACCAATTCCAAGGTTGAAGCAGTAACATTTTTTTCATGCCCCTGTAGATTAGGAGAACCTATACCAGAAAAACAGGGTAATACAGGGAAGAGAATGTGGCTAAAAGTAGAATAGGGAAGAGAGAAGGAAAACAATAAGTTAAGGGAGTAGAGGTGTTGAAATGAAAGGGGAAGAGAACAGTAAGGAGTAGAAATGATGAGCAATACTATAGTGGGAAAAATGGTTAAAGAAGAGTGAAATGAAGAAGTAAGGGAAATTAAGGAAAGAAAATGGAGGAAAAGGAGAAGGGGAAACAAGGGGTGAGAAGTGAATAAGTTGTTATTTAACTGTTAAATATAAATAAAAGTGAACAGTGGATCAATTAAAATTTGAAGCCAAGATAAATTTCTTCATTAATAAATGTCATCTGGAATGTATTGAGTATACCCATGTGAAATCAAGGGTTCTCCAGTGTTCTATTAATTTACTTTATTTGATCAGTATTCCATGAGTACCTGGTAAATGTCACTTCTTCATTCTCTTATAGACACAGGAGTGAATGATAAAGAAATAAAGTGCTGTCCTGGAAAGGGTATGCCAAACAAAGGTAGTAATGACCTGGAGTCAAATGAGTCCCATAAAACCCATTAGAATTGGGACAGCCATAAATTCTAAAACAAACCGTAGACTGGAGCTGGGAAGAATCTCATTTTGTTGAGTGATGGTTGTACAAGATTAAAGAACCAAATTCAATTCTCAAACACATCTGAAAATCTTATAGTGACTTTTCAGAGGCAGACAGATCCATGGAACTTAATGGCCACACAGCTCTGCCCAATTGGTAAGCTCCGGGCAGGTGAGAATCCATGTCTCAGAAAACAATGTGGAAAATAGAAAAAATAACCTGTAATTGTTCCCTGGATTTTGTGGACACATAAGATAATACATGGTTATGTAGTAAGTGATAGATGGATACATACATATTTGAACATATAGATATATCAAAAGATAAATATCAAAATAGACACATAGATACAAAGATACATAAATAATTAGAAAGACAACCAAAACAAGCCATGAAACTTTAAACCACATACATAAGTAACATATGGAAAGATGACAGAAAGTAACAGAAATTTCTAATGGTTTGGCTGTGGAGTGTCTTTTAAAGTAAGTATCACATGTGAATCAAACCAGAGAACAAGTACAGGTAAGGAAGAGTGGGATGCATTATCCAGAAAGCACATATAAGACAAAGGGAAAGGACTTTCTGAGAGGCAATAAGCAATCCAAGAGGGAATCCTGGAGAAGCAGAGTAAAATAGAAGAAACAGGAGTTAAAGCCAAGGTACAACTGAAAGTCAAGATCCTTTGTGCCATTCAGCATTGGATGAAGCCAGATATTACAAGAAACATAAGAAATATTTTAGATATATTGACATTCAATAGGTATGACTTATCAAGTAAAGGTACTTGACACTAGGTCTGAAAACTTTAGTTTCACCTCCAGTATCAATAATGGGAGGAAATTACAAACTCCTATACTGTCCACTTACACCTTTGTGCCCTAGGATACACTCACTGGCTTAAAAACCACCAAATACTTAGAAATAATAAAGAAAAACAAAACAACCCCCCCTGTACTCTACATGAAAATTTTATGGAAAATCTCTAAGAAAAGCATGGATTTTTGTACTGGAAAAGGATACTCTAACATCAACTTTTGGCCTTCATGGGCATTGGCATATGAAAACATTGACACCCTCCACCCCTACACATAATTTATTTTTGTTTGAAATCTACATAGCATAAGATAAAGTAAAATTAAATAAGTACAAATGTGTAAAACAAATACACACACACACACACACATATATAATTTGGTCGTGGTACAAATTGATCTCAAGAGTTTAGTCATACAACCTGAATACGTGATAGATCAGTGATTCAGCCACACTCTGTTGCCCCCACAAAAAAGATTACCTGTCTTTCCAGAGGTCTGACATACCCAGGGACACGAAATGGCATGCATGGCCTTAGATTCCAAAGAAAGTCTGTCTCTGTCCAGTAAGTCTGTCTTACCCAGGTACACAAGGATACAGGGACACTCACTGGCTTAAAAACCACCAAATACATAGAAATAATAAAGAAAAACAAAACAACCCCCCCTGTACTCTACATGAAAATTTTATGGAAAATCTCTAAGAAAAGCATGGTCTGCTATAACCAGAGACAGGGGAGGCCTGTTCTAGCTAATGACAGCATTGTCTGTCTCTCAGGAGGCCTGTTCTAACCCAGTTCACAGAGCTCCACTTGTTTCTAAAGAGATCTGCCCCAATCTAAGAAAACCAGGACAATTAATACCAGAGATAACAAATGGAGAAAGACAAGCACAAGAAAATAAGCAACAGAAACTAATGTAACTTGGCACAATCAGAACCCAGTTCTCTTACCACAGGAAGTCCTGCAGACTCTAATACACACAAAGAGAAAAATTTTGACTTAAAATCCTATCTCACGATGACAATAGAGGTCTTTGAGGAGGATATAAATAACTCTCTTAAAGAGACACAGGAATCTTGGCGTGACTCTAACCAAACAAGTGAAAGATCCTTATGACAGGAACTTCAAGTCCTTGCAGAAAGAAACTGAAGAAGACCTCAGGAAATGGAAAAATATTTCATGGTCTTGGATTGGCAGGATCAATATAGTAAAAATGGCCATCTTGCCAAAAGCAATCTACAGATTCAATGCAATCCCCATCAAAATCCCAATTCAATTCTTCATAGATCTAGAACGGGCAATTCTTAAATTCATTTGGAGTAACAAAAAACCCAGGATAGCTAAAACTATTCTCAACAATAAAAGGACTTCTGGGGGAATCAATATCCCCGACCTCAAGCAGTACTACAGAGCAATTGTGTTTTAAACTGCATGGTATTGGCACAGCGACAGGCAAGTAGATCAATGGAATAGAATTGAAGACCCAGAAATGAACCCACAGAGTTATGGTCACTTGAACTTTGATAAAGGAGCTACAACCATCCAGTGGATAAAAGATAGCCTTTTCAACCAATGGTGCTGGTTCAACTGGAGGTCAACATTCAGAAGAATGCGGATTGACCCACTCTTACCTCCTTGCACTAAGATCAACTCCAAGAGGATCAAGGACCTCCACATAAAACCAGACACACTGAAACTAATAAAAAAGAAACTGAGGAAGATCCTGGAGGACATGAGCACAGGGGGAAAGTTCCTGAACAGAACACCAATAGCTTATGCACTAAGATCAAGAATTGACAAATGGGACCTCTTAAAATTACAAAGTTTCTGGGGTCTAACTTCTTGACTTCTTTGTATACATTGGATATTAGCCCTCTGTCGGATGTGGGGTTTGGGAAAATCTTTTCCCAATTTGTTGGTTGCAGATTTGTCCTTTTGACAGTGTCTTTTGCCATACCACTCCTGGGAATATACCCAGAGTATTCCCCAACATGCAATAGGGATACATGCTCCACTATGTTCATAGCAGCCTTATGTATAAAAGGCAGAAGCTGGAAAGAACCCAGATGTCCCTCAAAGGAGGAATGGATACAAAAAATGTGGTATATATACACAATGGAGTACTATTCAGCCATCAGAAACAATAAATTCATGAAATTCTTAGAGAAATGGATGGAGCTGGAGAATGTCATACTAAGTGGGGTAACACAGTCTCAAAAGAATAACCATGGTATGCAGTCACTTATAAGTGGATATTAGCCTAGAATCTTGCAACACCAAAGACACAATTCACATACCAAATGATGTCTGACAAGAAGAAAGGAGTGGACACTGGTGCTGGAAAGATCAAAGCATCAGTGTAGAGGAATACAAGAACAGGGAAGAGCGAAGGGGTGGAAGAGGGAGGAGGGGAAGGGAAAAGGACATGTGGGACCTTTGGGGGAGGGGAACCAGAAAAAGGGAAATGAATTGTAAATATAGAATATATCCAATAAAAAAAATTACAAAGTTTCTGTAAGGCAAAAGAAACTGTCCAAAAGACAAAACAACAACCAACAAATTGAGAAAAGATTTTCACCAACCCCATATCTGACAAAGGTTAATATCCAATATATACAAAGAACTCAAGAAGTTAGACCTCAAAGAACCAAATAACCCTATTAAAAATGTGGTACGCCGGGCGGTGGTGGCGCACGCCTGTAATCCCAGCACTTGGGAGGCAGAGGCAGGCGGATTTCTGAGTTCGAGGCCAGCCTGGTCTACCGAGTGAGTTTCAGGACAGCCAGGGCTACACAGAAAAACCCTGTCTCGAAAAACCAAAAAAAAAAAAAAAAAAAAAAAAAAAAAAAAAGGGGGTACATAGCTAAACAAGGAATTTTCACCAGAATAAATTCAGATGGCTGAGAAGCACCTTAAGAGATGTTCAACATCATTAGTCATCAGGGAAATGCAAATCAAAACAACACTGAGATTCCACCTCACACCAGTCAGAATGGCTGAGATTAAAAAGTCAAGAGACAACAGGTGCTGGCAAGGATGTGGAGAAAGAGGATCACTCCTGCATTGTTGGTGGGATTGCAAGATGATACAACCGCTCTGGAAATCAGTATGGCGGTTCCTCAGAAAATTGGGCATGCCACTTCCAGAGGACCTTGTCATACCACTCCTGGGCCTATACCCAGAGGATTCCCCTGCATGCAATAAAGACACACGCTCCACTATGTTCACAGCAGCCTTATTTATAATAGCCAGAAGCTGGAAAGAACCCAGATGTCCCTCAATGGAGGAATGGATACAGAAAATGTGGTATATTTATGCAATGGAACACTACTCAGCAATTAAAAATAATAAATTCATTCAATTTGTAGGCAAATGGTTGGATCTGGAAAATATCATCCTAAGTGAGTCAACCCAATCACAAAAGAATACACATGAATTGCAATCACTGATAAGTGGATATTAATGAGACCAGAAGCTCTGAATACTAAAGGAACAATTAGCAAATCAAAAGATTCTCAAGAAGAAGGAAGGAAAGGACACTGGTCCCAAAAAGACTGGTTCTAGTTTTGCAGGAGAGTACCAGAACAGAGAAAGGTTTGTGTGGTGATTAGGGAATGGGCAGGGGTAGGTGGGAAGAGGACTTATGGGACATATGGTGAGGGGAGTTACTGGAAGGGGAAAGCCTTTGGAATGTAAACAAAGAATATAGAAAATAATAAAAAAAAAGGAAAAGATAAGAGACACAGGAAAACTCAGGCAAACAAGTAGAAGCCCTAAATGAGTAAACCAATAAATCTTTAAAAATACAGGTAAATACAATTTAATAGCTGAAGAAATTAATCAAAACTGTCAGACACATGAAAGTAGAAATAGAAATTATAGAGAAATCACAAATAGAGGCAAACCTAAAGATATGAAGCTCACAGAAGAGATCAGGAGCTACAGATGCAAGAATCATCAGCAGAATACAAGAGATGGATGAAAGAATTTTAGGCATACACGATACCATAGAAGATATTCATACATTGTTCAAAGAAAATGCAAAGTATAAAAAGTTCTTAACCCAAAACATCAATGAAATTCAAGATAGAGTACAAGGACCAAACCTAAGAATAATAGGAAAAGAAGATGATGAAGATTTTGAAAGAAAGATAATGAAGAGTCATAAAAGAAAAGCTCCTAACCTAAAGGCAGCCATAAATCAACAAGAATCCTTCACGACACTAAAAAGATTGGACCAGAAATGAAAATTTCCATGCCTCATAATAATCAAAACCCTAATGGATCTTTGCACCTGGTTGGACAGGATGAGCTACACCAGGTTCTGAGACATCCTGAGTTTAAGATCTCTGGGGATGCAGACCACAATGTGGCTACCTGCACACAGGACATGAGCAGAGTGGTGGTTTGTCTGTGTGCCAGCTGGGCATGGGTCCTGTGCCCTGTGGGGTGGTCAGCAGTTGGAGGGGCTCACCTCCACCACCTTTGCTCACTGATGGAGCAAAACAAACAGCAACAGGTTTACAGAGACAACATGAGTAACCTTAGTATACAATTGCTTAGGGCAAGATACACCAGGGCTCCAACAGCACCCAAGATGAGGCAGCACATAAGCAATCAGTGCCAGGGAAACCCAACCATCCAGTAGTGCAGAAATAGCCTTTTGGGATCACAGGAGTTCAAGCACCAGCCAGTGACAAGACCAACTAACACCAGAGATAACCAGATGGCAAAAGGCAAACCTAGGGACATTACTAACAGAAATAAAGTCAATATGGCAGCATCTGAACCCAATACTCCAACAACAGGAAGTCCTGGATACCCCAACACACCAGAAAAACAATATTTGGATTTAAAATCACTGGATAAGATGGTGTTAGAGAAACACAAGAAAGACAAAAATAAATCCCTTAAAGAAATACAGGAGAAAATGGATCAAAAATTAGAAGCCCTTACAAAAGAAAGACAAAAATCATTTAAAGAAATTCAGGAGAATATCGGTCAAAAGATAGAAGCCAATAAGGATGAAATGCAGAAATCACTTAAAGAAATACAGGAGAACTGAGGTCAACAGGCAGAAGTCATGAAAGAGGAATCATAAAAATCTCTTAGAGAATTACAGGAAAACATAAACAAGCAAGTGCAGGAACTCAACAAAACCATCCAGGATCTAAACACAGAAGTAGAAACAACTAAGAAATCACATAGGGAGACAACATTGGAGATAGAAAACCTTGGGAAGAAATCTGGGTCTATAGATGCAAACATCAACAAAAGAATACAAGAGAGAGAAGAAAGAATCCCAGATGCCTAAGATACCATAGAAACCATGGACTCAACAGTCAAAGAAAATGCAAAAAGCAAACAGCTTATAACCCAAAACATCCAGAAAATCCAGATCATAATGAGAAGACCAAACCTAAGGATTATAGGTATAGATGAGAGGGAAGATTTACAACTTGAAGGGCCACCAAATATCTTCAAAAAAATTATGGAAGAAAACATCCCTAACCTAAGGGGAGAGATGGCCATGAATATGCAAGAAGCCTAAAGAACTCCAAACAGAGTGGAACAGAACAGAAATAGCTCCCATCACATAATAATCAAAACCCAAAATGTACTAAGCAAAGAAAGAATTTTAAAGGCAGTAAGAGAAAAATGCCAAGTAACATATAAAAGAAGACATATCAGAATTACCCTAGACTTCTTACCAGAGACCATGAAAGCTAGAAGATCCTGGGAAGATCTCATGCAGACTCTAAGAGATCACAATGCCAACCAAAGCTACAATACCCAGCAAAACTCTCAATTACCATAGATGGAGAAACCAAGATATTTCATGACAAAACCAAATTTACACAATATCTTTCCACAAACCCAGTCCTACAATCATAATAGGGGGAAAACACCAATACAAGGAGGGAAACTGCACCCTGGAAAAAGCAAGATAATAACCTTCTTTCATCAAACCCAAAAGAAGATATCCTATCAAATATAAAAATAACATCAAAAATGACAGGAAGTAATAATCACTATTCCTTAATATTTCTTAACATCAATGGACTCAATTCCCCAATAAAAAGACATAGACTAACAGACTGGCTACATAAACTGATCCCTACATATTGTTGCATACAGGAAACACACCTCAGTGTCAAAGACAAACACTGCCTTAGAGTAAAAGGGTAGAAGACAATTTTGCAAGCAAATGGTCTCAGGAAACAACTGGGAGTAGTCATTCTTTTTTTTTTTTTTCTATATTCTATGTTTACATTCCAAAGGCTTTCCCCTTTCCCAGTTCCCCCCTCCCTATGTCCCATAGTTCCTCTCCCCCCCAACAATTCCCCAATCATTCCCCCTCCCCCCACAGTTTCTCTACAAAACTTAAAGTCATCAAAAGAGACACGGAAGGACACTTCTTGATGGTCAAAGGAAACACCCAACAAGAAGAACTCTCAATTTTGAAAATCTATTTTCCAAATGCAAGGGCTCCTTCATTCATAAAAGAAACTTTACTAAAGCTCACAGCACACACAGTACCTAACACAATAATTGTGGGTGACTTCAACACTTCATTCTCCTCAATGGACCTATCAAGAAAACTGAAACTAATCAGGGACACAGTGAAACAATTGGACTAATTGGAATATATATATATATATATATATATATATATATATATATATATATATAACATTTCATCCTAAAACAAAAGAATATAACCTTTTCTCAGCACCTCAAGGTGTCTTCTCCAAAATTGATCATATAATTGGTTACAAAAGAGACCTCAGCAGATGTAACAATATTGAACTAATCCCATGCCTTCTGTCAGATCACCATGCAGTAAGATTGGTCTTCAATAGCAACAAAAACAACAGAAAGCCCAAATACACATGGAAGTTAAACAATATTCTACTCAATGATGCCTTAGTCAAGGAAAAATTAAGAAGAAATCAAAGACTTTTTAGAATTTATTGAAAATGAAGGCACAACTTACCCAAATCAGTGGGACACATGAAAGCAGTGCTAAGAGGAAAACACATAGCCCTGACTGACTCCAAAAAGAAACTGAAGAGAGCATACCCTAGCAGCTTAATGGCACACCTGAAAGCCCTGAAACAAAAGAAGCTACTTCACCCAGGAGGAGTAAAAAAACAGGAAATTATCAAACTTGCGGTTGAAATCAATCAAGTTGAAACAAAGGGAACCATACAAAGAATCAACAAAACCAGGAGATGTTTCTTTGAAAAAAATCAACACCATAGAAAAACCCTTAGCCAGACTAACCAAAGGGCACAGAAACAGTTTCCAAATTAACAAAACTAGAAATGAAAAGGGAGATATAAAAATAGAAACTGAGGAAATTCAAAAAAATCATCAGATCTTACTATAAAAGCCTTTACTCAAAAAACTGGAAATCTGGAGGAAATAGACACATTACTAGAAAGATACCAAGTACCAAAATTAAATCAGGATCAAATAGTTAAGCTAAACAGTCCCATAAATGCTAAAGAAATAGAAGAGGTCATAGAACATCTTCCAAAAAAAGAAAGTAAGGGCCCAGATGGTTTTAGTGCAGAATTCTATCAGACCTTCAAAGAAGAACTAACACCAATAATCTTAAAACTATTCCACAAAATAGAAGCGGAAGGAACACTACCCAACTGGTTCTACAAATCCACAATTATGCTGATACCATAACCACACAAAGATCCTACAAAGAAAAAGAACTTCTGGCCTATTTCCCTTATGAATATCGATGCAAAAATACTAAATAAAATTCTTGCGAAACGAACCCAAGAACACATCAAAATGATCATCCTCCATGATCAACCAAGCTTCATCCCAGGTATGCAGGGATGGTTCACTATACAGAAATCCATAAATGCAATCCAGTATATTAACAAACTCAAAGAAAAACCCACAAGATCATTTCATTTGATGCTAAAAAAGCATTTGACAAAGTTCAGCATCCTTTCATCCTAAAATTCTTGGAAAGAACAGGAATTCAAGGCCCATACATAAATATAGTAAAAACAATATACAGTAAACCAGTAGCCAACATCAAACAAATGGAGAGAAACTTGAAGCAATCCCACTAAAATCAGGGACTAGACAAGGCTGCCCTCTCTATATATTTTTTTTCAATATAGTACTAGAGCAATTAGAAACCATAAGGAAGTCAAAGGAATACAAATTGGAAAGTAAGAAGTCAAACTATCAATATTTGCGGATGATATGATAGTATACTTAAGTAACCCTAAAAAAAACTCCACAATAGAACTCCTACAGCTGATAAACAACACCAGGAAAGTGGCTGGTTATAAAATCAACTCAAGCAAATCAGTAGCCTTCCTATACTCAAAGGAAAAGCAGGCAGAGAAAGAAATTAGGGAAATAACACCCTTCACAATAGCCACAAACAATTAAAAGTATCTTGGTGTGACTCTAACCACATAAGTGAAAGATCTGTATGAAAGGAACTTCAAGTCTTTGAAGAAAAAAAATCGAATAAGACCTCAGAAGATGGAAAAATCTTCCATGTTCTTGGATTGGCAGGATTAATATAGTAAAAATGGCCATCTTGCCAAAAGCAATCTACAGATTCAATGCAATCCCCATCAAAATCCCAAATCAATTCATCATAGACTTAGAAAGAGCAATTCTCATATTCATCTGGAATAACAAAAATCCTAGGATAGCTAAAACTATTCTCAATTGTAAATGAATTTATGGGGAAATCAATGTCTCTGACCTCAAGCTGTACTATAGAGCAATTGTGTTAAAAACTGCATGGTATTGGTACAGTGACAGGCAAGTAGATCAATGGAATAGAATTGAAGACCTGGAAATGAACCCACAGAATTATGGTCATCTGATCTTTGATAAAGTAGCTACAACCATCCACTGGAAAAAATATAGCCTCTTCAACAAATGGTGATGGTTCAATTGGAGGTCAGCATGTAGAAGAATGTGAATTGATCCACTCTTATTTCCTTGGACTAAGCTCAACTACAAAGGGATCAAGGACTTCCACATAAAACCAGACACACTGAAACTAATAGAAAAGAAACTGGGGAAGACCCTTGAGGACATGGGCACAGGGGAGAAAGATCCTGAATAGAACACCGATAGCTTATGCTCTGAGATCAACAACTGACAAAGGGGACCTGATAAAATTACAAAGATTCTGTAAGACAAAGGACACTATCAGAAGGACAAAACAGCAACCAACAAATTGGGAAAAGATCTTCACTAGCCCTACATCTGACATAGGGCTAATATCCAATATATACAAAGAACGCAAGAAGTTAGACCCCAGAGAATGAAAAAAGCACTATTAAAATGGGGTATAGAGATAAACAAAGAGTTTTCACCTGAAGAAATTCTGATGGCTGAGAAGCATCTTTTTTTTTAATTTTTATTTTCTATATTCTATGTTTACATTCCAAAGGCTTTCCCCTTTCCCAGTTACCCCCCACCATATGTCCCATAATTCCTCTCCCCCCCATGCTATTCCCCACTCATTCCTCCCCCCATCACGATTTCAATGTTCTGGGTCTACAATACTGGATCCAATCTTTACAGGCCAAGGGTCCTCTCCTTTCTTCTTCTTGGGAGTCATTTGACTTGCTAATTGTGCCTTGAGTATTTAGGGCTTCTGGGCTCATTAATATCCACTTATCAGTGATTGCATTTCATGTGTATTCTTTTGTGATTGGGTTAGCTCACTTAGGGTGATAGTTTCCAGATCTAACCATTTACCTACAAATTGCATGAGTTCATTATTTTTAATTGCTAAGTAGTACTCCATTGTATAAATATACCACATTTTCTGTATCCATTCCTCTTTTGAGGGATATCTGGGCTCCTTCCAATTTCTGGCTATTATAGACAAGGCTGCTATAAACATAGTGGAGCATGCGTCTTTATTGTATGCAGAGGAATCTCTGGGTATATGCCCAGGAGTGGTATGGGTGGGTCCTCTGGAAGTGGCATGCCCAATTTTCTGAGGAACTGCCACACTGATTTCCAGAGCGGTTTTACCATTTTGCAATCCCACCAACAGTGAGGAGTGTTCCTCTTTCTCCACATCCTCGCCAGCACTTGTTGTCTCTCGAGTTTTTAATCTTAGCCATTCTGACTGGTGTGAGGTGGAATCTCAGGGTTGTTTTGATTTGCATTTCCCTGATGACTAATGATGTTGAACATCTCTTAAGGTGTTTCTCAGCCATCCGCATTTCTTCTGGTGAAAATTCTTTGTTTAGCTCTGTACCCCATTTTTGATAGGTTTATTTGGTTCTTTGGAGTCTAACTTCTTGAGTTCTTTGTATATATTGGATATTAGCCCTCTGTCGGATGTAGGGTTGGTGAAGATCATTTCCCACGTTGTTGGTTGCCATTTTGTCCTTCTGACAGTGTCCTTTGTCTTACAGAAACTTTGTAATTTTATGAGGTCCCATTTGTCAATTCTTGATCTTAGAGCATAAGCTATTGGTGTTCTGTTCAGGAACTTTCCCCCTGTGCCCATGTCCTCCAGGGTCTTCCAAAGTTTCTTTTCTAATAGTTTCAGTGTGTCTGGTTTTATGTGGAGGTCCTTGATCTACTTGGAGTTGATCTTAGTACAAGTAGATAAGAGTGGGTCAATTTGCATTCTTCTGCATGTTAACCTCCAGTTGAACCAGCACCATTTGTTGAAAAGGCTATCTTTTTTTCCACTGGATGTTTGTCGCTCCTTTATCAAAGATCAAGTGACCATAAGTCTGTGGATTAATTTCTGGGTCTTCAATCCTATTCCATTGATCTACCTGCCTGTTGCTGTACCAATACCATGCAGTTTAAAACATAATTGCTCTGTAGTACAGCTTGAGGTCAGGGATATTGATTCCCCCAGAAGTCCTTTTATTGTTCAGAATAGTTTTAGCTATCCTGGGTTTTTTGTTGCTCCAGATGAATTTGAGAATTGCTCTTTCTAGATCTATGAAGAATTGATTTGGGATTTTGATGGGGATTGCATTGAATCTGTAGATTGCTTTTGGCATTTTTACAATATTGATCCTGCCAATCCAGGAGCAAGAAATATTTTTCCATCTTCTGAGGTCTTCTTCGATTTCTTTCTTCAAGGACTTGAAGTTCCTGTCATACAGATCTTTCGCTTGTTTGGTTAGAGTTACGCCAAGGTACTTTATGTTTTTTGTGGCTATTGTGAAGGGTGTTATTTCCCTAATGTCTTTCTCAACCTGCTTGTCCTTTGAGTACAAGAAGGCTACTGATTTGCTTGAGTTAATTTTATAACCAGCCACTTTGCTGAAGTTGTTTATCAGCTGTAGAAGTTCTCTGGTGGAGTTTTTTGGATCGCTTAAGTAGACTATCATATCGTCTGCAAATAATGATACTTTGACTTCTTCCTTTCCAATTTGTATCCCTTTGACTTCCTTATGTTGTCTAATTGCTCTCGCTGAGAAGCATCTTAAGAAATGTTCAACATCATTAGTCATCAGAGAAATGCAAATCAAAACAATACTGAGATTTCACCTCACACCAGTAAAAATTGCTAAGATTAAAAACTCAGGAGACAGAAGTTGTTGGCAAGATGTGGAGAAATGGGAACACTCCTCCACTGCTGGTGGGATTGCAAGATGGTACAACCACTCTGGAAATCAGTCTGAAGGTTCCTTATAAAACTGGGCATGACACATCCAGAGGACCCAGTTATACCACTCCTGGGCCTATGTCCAGAGGATTCCCCTGCATGCAACAAAGACACATGCTCCACTATGTTTATAACAACCTTATTCATAATAGCCAAAAGCCGGAAAGAACCCAGATGTCCCTCAGTGGAGGAATGGATACAGAAAATGTGGTATATTTATACAATGGAATACGACTCAGCAATTAAAAACAATGAATTCATGAAATTTTTACTCAAATGGTTGGAACTAGAAAATATCTTCCTACGTGACGTAACCCAATATCAGAAGAATACACATGAAATGCAATCACTGATTTGTGGATATTAATCAGCCTAGAAGCTCTGAATACTCAAGACACAATTAGCATATCAAATGGTTCCCAAGAAGAAGGAATGAAAGGGTCCTGGTCCTGAAATGGCTTGATCCAGTATTGTAGGGGAGTACCAGGACAGAGAAAGGTGGAGTGGGTGATGGGGGAATGTGTGGAGGGAAGAGGACTTATGAGACATATGATGATGGGGGAACTGGGAAAGGGGAAATCATGTGGAGTGTAAACAAATAATATAGAAAATTTATAAAAAAAAGCACTAATGGATAGAAGAAGTAAAAATATTAAAAGCTGTAAGGGGGAAAATACCTTGTAACATATAAAGAAAGACCTATCACAATCACACCAGAATTCTCAAGAAATTCTATCAAAGCTGGAAGATCTTTGACAGAAGTAATACAGACCCCAATAAACCACAGATGTTAGTACATAATTATATAGCCACCAAATCTCTCAATTGGCATAGATGGAGAAACCAATTTTTTCCATAACAAATCCAAATATAACCAAAATTCTTTTACTAATCCAGTCCTACAGTTGAAATAGAAGCAAAACTCCAACACTAGAAGGGAAACTATTCACAAGGGACCAGAGAAATTAATCATCACACAACAAACACAATAGAAGGGAATCTCTCTCTCTCTCTCTCTCTCTCTCTCTCTCTCTCTCTCTCACACACACACACACACACACACACACACACACACACACACTACCACCACAGACAACAAAAATAACAGGAAATAGCAATCATTCGTCTTTAATATCTCTCAAAACCAACTGTCATTTTCTGATTAAAAAGGCACAGGGATCCATCATTTTGTGACATAAAAGATACATACTTTAGCAACAAAGACAAACACTACCTCAAAATATAGGGCTTGAAAAATTTTATTTTCAAGCAAATGGTCCCAAGAAACCAGATGGAGTCACCTTTACAATTTCCAGTTAAATAGACTTTCAAAAAATTAACCAAAAGTGATGGGAAAGGACAGTTCATACTCATCAAAGGAAAAAAAATCCACTACTATGACGTTTCAATTCTTAACATATATGCCCCAAATCAAGGTACCTACATTCATAAAAGAAACTACTAAAGATCAAAACACATATTAGAACTTACATAATAATAGTAGGGGACTTCAAAAATTATACTTTTTCCAGTGTACAGGTTATTGATACAAACTAAAGAGAGACACAGTGAAACTAACAGAAATTATAAACCAAATACATGTTATAGATGACTATAGAAAATTTCCTGTCAAAACAAATGGCTGTACCTTCTTCTCAGTACATCCTGGAAATTTCTCCAAAATTGATCATATAATTGGACGCAAAACAAGTCTCAACAGATACAAGAGAACTGAAATAATATTTTTCATTCTATGACTTTAGAGCAGAGTAAAGCTGGACTTGAGTAACAACTATAACAACAACAGAAAGCCCACATACATGAAAACTGAACAAACTCTGTACTCAATGGCAGCTTGGTCAAGGACAAAATAAACAAATTAATGACTTTTCTAGAATACAATGAGAATGAAGACACAGCAGAGTCAAAATTAGAAGACACAATAAAAGCAATGATAAGAGGAAAATTCATAGCACCAAGTGCCTTTATGAAGAAATTGGACAGATCCTATACTAGGAATTTAATAGCACATCAGACAGCTTTTGGATAAAAGGAACCAAACACTTGCAAAATGTTTAGTTCTACAGAAATAGCAAAACTCAGGTCTGAAATCAACCAACTAGAAACAAAGAGAACAATACAAAGAATCAGGAAAATTAAGAGCTGGTTACTTGAGAAAAATCAATGCGATGAAACTAGCCAAGCTAACTAAAGGGCACAGAGGCAATATACAAATTAGAAAAATCAGAAATGAAACAGGAGACATAACAACAGAAACCTATACTCAAGAAAATTGGAAAATCTAGATGAAGTGAACGATTTTCTAGATAGCTGCTATGTACCAAATTTAAATCAAGATCAGGTAAACTATCTAAAAAGTCCCACAACCCTTAAGAAAATAGGAACAATCAGTAACAACCTTCCAACAAAAACAAAGAAACAAAAGCTCAAGGCCAAATTGTTTAAGTGCAGAACTTTATCTGACCATCAAAGAAGATCTAATATTAATGTGCCTCAAGTTATTTCACAAATTAGAAACAAAAGGAACATTACCTAATTCGTTCTATGAAGCCTCAGTACTCTGATGGCAAACCATACAAAGACCCACCAAAGAAGTTGAACTTGAATCTAATTTTGCTTATGAATATTGATGCAAAAATATTTAATAAAATTATTGCATGCCAAATCCAGAAACATATCAAAATCATCATTCATCCTAATCAAGTAGTGAGTGTTTATTTTAGTGATGCAGGGGTGGTTCAATATACTAAAATCCATCCATGTAATCCACTATATAAACCCAATCAAAGAAACAGAGAAATCACATGATTGTCTCATTAGATCCTGAAAGACATTGATAAAATACAACATCCCTTTATGTTAAAACTCTTAAAGAGCTCAGGAATCCAAGACACATACATAAACATGATAAAAGCAATCAACAGCAAACCAACAGACAGCATCAAATTAAATTGACAGAAACTTGAAGCAATCCCATTAAAATCTGCCCACTCACACCCTATCTATTCACTAAACTACTTGAAGTTCTAGATAGAACATTTAGACAACAAAAGGAGATTAAGAAGATAGAAATTGGAAAGGAAAAAGTCGAGGTCCCATTGTTTTCAGATGACATGATAGTATAAGTGACCACAAAATTTCTCACAGAGTACTTCTACATCCAGTAAACAACTTCAGCAAAGTGGTCACATATAGAGTTAACACAAACAAAGCAGTGGCCTTCCTTTATACCAATGATAATCAAGCTGAGAAAGAAATTGGATGAACAACACCCTTCACAATACCCAAATATATTATAAAATATTTTGGTGTAATTTTGATCAATCAAGTAAAAAAGTATGTAAGACAAGATCTCCAAGTCTCCCCCAAAACATAAATCAAAGAAGAGCTCAGAAAATGGAAAGATCTATGCTCGTGAGTTAATAGGATTAACATAGTGAAATAGCCAAATTACAAAAAATAATCAACAGATACAATGCAGAATTCCAACTCAATT